>QNGE01003480.1:60237-83195 GCA_008508345.1 Paragonimus westermani | reverse complement strand
CCTTATTGAAATGTACAAAATTACCCACCACGCTGGAACAAGTTCCATGACAGGTTTGTTCGAGATGCATCAGAACAGAGATTTTAGGGACCATAGGTTCACAGTCAAGAAAACAAGATCACGATTCGCTGTCCGATATAACTTCTTCATTAACATGGTAGTCAACTCGTGGAACAAGCTGTCTGTAAGGATCGTTGAGGCCGCGAGCGTAGATATATTCAAAAGAGAGCTAGACAGATGTTGGAACAACCGTTTTCTCACTTTGTACTGATCGAAGTCTGACTGGCTTCTGCTATTTAGAGCAGCCAGGTTTTGATACTCCTTTTCTTCTGTCCCTACCCTTAGACCACCACTGAACACAACAGAAAACGCAGTCTGATCAATCTCCGGATCACACCAGTCAAGCACCAGGAAGTCAACAGGCACAGGCCTTCAACAAGTCCTGGGTTTGAAGTTCAAGCCTCAACGTCTTCCTGTGGAAAGCAGTTATAGCATTCATCTTGTCCTTCCATCATGCTCCATGGAACAGCTGTAGGGGTTAAAATACAACCGCAGGAAGAAACCTACATCTAATTTAAAGTTGGTAAATGTTTATAAGTATCAATTCATGCAATGTGGTATAATACTGGATCGCCCGGCTTGTATTCTGAAAAGAACAGAGCTTTAAAGACGGCATTCTCATGACTTTGAGCACGCTATGCAAAAGAAAAACCAGCTTTTGTTGTAGAAACAAGTCATCTTATTCATGGTCTGTTTTATTTCAACGGCTCAAAGGCAAGTGCACTTTTATTAAGTCATGAAGTTTCCAGATACAGTGGTAACTGAGCATTTCAAAGCAGGTGAGAAAGAGCTGGTCTTCTGTTAAGCAGGTGTCGTTAGACAGAAACGGTCAGGACATGCGAGATCATCGAATTTGTCAGCGAATGTAAATGTTTACATTTTCCTGAACACATTTATCTCCTGTAACAACCTAGCATCATGCACCAAACCAGACATCTCAATCATAGCCATCCAGTCACCTCGCATCTGCTCAGCAGACTTTGCACTTCAACGCCCTACTCACGCAGAAATCCGTCTCCGAACTCTCAAGGCCACATACCCACATCACGTGTTTCACAAGGCTTGCGCGTAATCTGACAGGCCCGGCCCTGCCCGGTCTGTATCCGCAAGTTCCACTAAACGTCTTTCGTCTTCACTCACCCGACGGACAGCGACCCCTTCTCCATAAACAGCGCATGAAACAATGCCACACGGTTGGCGGCATCCGATTCGGGTTAGCCTGTCAGCCTTCCCAGCATCCCATGCATGATAATGCAGCGACTGTTAAAACGCGCCATCCTTAGCCACTTTTTCTCAAACAAACTTTTCTCTCCGACTCAGCATGGCTTTCTTCCCGGTCGGTTATGCATAACTAATATATTAATCTTCATGGTAGCCTAACGGAGGCCAAAGACAATGGTCAAATCTCGGATGCTGTATATCTTCGACGTTGCCAAAGCCTTCGACCGTGTCCCACACGGTCCTCTGGCACATAAACTGGAAGCTTATGGGATCCAAGGAGAGGTTCTGCGCTGAATTACTTCCCTTCTTGGTAACAAGACTTTCAGAGTAAAAACCGGTTCGGGCCTTTTTTCTCTGTCCCCGGTTTCCGCGGGAGTTCCTCAAGGATCGATACTTGGTCCACTGTTTTTTCTGATATACATCAATGACCTCCCCGAGCTTATTTCTAGCGACGTCCTCCTTTATGCTGATGACAAAAATCTGCAATGCGTGTTCTTCCAGTGCACTGCAGATTGATCTTGACCGTATCAAGTGATAGTCAGATGGCTGGGGTCTCCTTTTTAACGACAGCAAGTGTGCACACATGTCGGTCTGTGGAGACTCCGGGAACATATTCGTGATACATAGTGCACAAAGCGCAATAGATATCGCGAAAGTTGACCTTAAAATGGGCCTAGGGATTCGGCTATCGTCTAATTTATCCTTCTCTTACCACCACCAGTTGGCCACGAACAGGGGATTTGTGAATTTTGGGATGATAAAATCAGCCTTCCCCCGCATAGACAAGCACGCATTTCAAACGCTTTACGAGGTCTTTGCAAGACTATGCTCGAGTATGCCAGTCAAATCGCTTACACCTTTTTGAAGAAGGATGTACTCGCCATTGAACGTGTCCAGCGAGTAGCCACCAAAATGGTCACTGGCTTGCGGCATCTCTCCTACGAGTCTCGCCCCGAAATTCTTGATCTTTATCCATTTGGGTTTCGAAGACTCCGCGGTGACGTAATTCTTACACACTTTCTCTTTAGCATCGGACTCGTGCAGCAAGTATCCGTTGTAAACCTGAAGGAATAAGATTAGTAGGTGTGTGAATGACGCCTCTGTGTTCAACCGATCAATGCTGGTGAAACCTCTCTCTCTCTCTCTCTCGGTAAATAAACACGGGGAGACTCCAAGAGTAAGATCTACATTGGGAAGAGAAGTATTTAGAGAAAAAACGCAAGAAGTATTCCATTATAGCAGTACGTGTTAGTGCACTCTCGAGAGGATATGGAGTAGTGTCAAAATAGAAGGTTGAACCGGAAGAAAACAAAAAGCATTCATCATACAGTACACTGACAATGCTAAAGTATGGAAGGGTAGAGGACCACAGACATCCAGGTTTGTGGTAAGGGGGGCGGGTGAGCTCCAAACGACGACAGTCGTGGGGTAATGTGAACAAGAAAAAAGTGGATATAACGAATATAACCTACTTGACCCCAACGTACTCGTTATCTCTTGACCGACGGTGTACTATAAGTTTGTTGATAACCTACTAATCCCAAACAGCCAGCGCACTCACGGCCGCACACATTGTAACGCCATATAGTCATGCCACCACGATCTATGGCACCGATGGTTTCCTCGCGAACCGCGCGCTCCCGTTCGCGACCAAGCAATTGCTGCTCACTGAGCTTGCGGACGCTCGTCCGGATCATATTTCTCCAGATTGTCCGATTCAACGCCAATTCTTCCCAATGTCTAAAATCAGTATCCTGGTGTCTCAGCTTTTAACCAAGGGCGTTTCGCTTACCTGATTTCACTTGTCCATACAGCAGCTGCTTTGGCCATCGCCCATCCGACGGACGTGACCTTGCCAACGGAACTGATTGAACATCAGAATGACTTCTGTTCCGTCCATATCTGCTCATTGCAGTACCTCAGCGTTCAGAACCATGTCCGACCACCGAATACCCAAGATGCGTCTTATACACTACAAATAGAAACGCTTCAGATAGCGCACGTTCTGTTAAAACTATCCAAGTTTCGATGCCGTACAGCAGTATATACGGCACCGTTGAGCAGCCTAGTGGCATCTTCAGGCTGTGGTTCTTCCATACACGTCTTTCAAGACGTCTGAAAGCAGTACTAGCCTTTACCACGTGAACTCGTAACCCGCGGTCTGCAGAAAAATCTGTCGATGAATTGCCACTCAAGTAACAGAAGTCTGCACAGCTGCCGACAACTTCTCCATTGATTACAATTTCAGGCGCAGAGGCAGGAACAGCACCTCCGCCCGGAGAAGGCTGAAAAAAAAGAAAATGTCTTACCGGTGTTGATATCCAATCCAAACCTGGATGCTGCGGTCGTGAAAAACTTGGCCGGCTGCCGCTGTGTGCGAACAGCGCGTTTTCATCTGCAAACAGAAGCATGCATAGCTTTGAGATATGTAACTGGGTTGGGGGGCCGAGATTTCGAATATTCGGTAGGCGCCCGTCCGTCCGGTACTCAACCTCGACGCCATCCTCTACCGAGTTCTGAAGAACTTTTAGCATGGCAGTCAGATGTAAATTAAAGAGGGTTAGGGCTAGGATACAACCTTGCTTCACGCCACTGATAATGTCGAAGACATCAGAAGTCGATCCACACGATTGTACCTTTGCATTCATGGCCACACAAAATTCTAATCAAGTTGACGAACTTATCCGCACATCCAGACTTACCAAGCGCCATCCACAATACCTCGCGGCTCACAAAACCAAAGACCTTAGTGAAGCTTACGAAGAGGGTATACACGGGCGAGTTGTGTTCCCGGCAGTTCTGAAGCTGTCGAGGAGCAAACACTAGGTCGATCTTACTCTGGTTCGCCCGGAATCCACATTATTCCTTGAGAACGTTGGCCTCCAAGACGTTCTCATTCGGCCAGTTCAGGAGGATTGTTACAAGCACCTTGCCTGTGCAGTTCAACAGAAAAATGCCTCGATAGCTGTCGGGGCGTTGCTTGTGTACCTTTACCTTTAAACAAAGGAACGATGAGAGCATCCTTGAAATCTTTTGGCATTCCTTCCAGCTCCCAAATGGAGCGAACCGGCTGGAGCAAAGCGCTATCCACCGCCGATCCATCATTCTTCAGGATTCCACTCGGCAATCCGTCCTCACCTGAAGCCTCCCTGTTGCGCTCTTCTCATCTCTGGCAAATCCGGTGTGAGAGCAATGAAAGATTTTATGGCCTGTTGCGGCAGGCGGTTCACGGTCACCCAGTCAATGACAGCAGGACGGTTTAGTACCAGATTGGAGGTAACCGCGTTGTTGCCGTCGAACCAGTCCAGACGTTCTTGGCGTTTGACACTGATCGTCTCCGTGGCTTCTGATGCGATCTGTTCTTTGAAATGCTATCGCATATCTGCAGGTGTAGTGGATACAGGAGTCTTTTATAGGAGTTGGAAAGCAGCCCCCGCCTCACAGTTCTCTAGTCGTTTGACATTTGGCTTCTGCCGTTGTCTGGAGGATCTACAGTAAACGGGCTTGCATACGTGGATAAACAATTTGGTCCTTACCAGCCAATGATCGGCGCTGAATTCATCGCCGTGCATCACTCACTTGATACGCACTTCACGAATGTCACGCTGCCGCACAATCACCTAATCGAGCAATTGATGATGACTGCTTCGTGGGTGAGTCCACTTCGTGATGTTGCTCGCATTCAGCTGGAATTCAATGTTTGTGATAGCTAGCTCACACACATGTGGAGCAGACGGTCACCGTTCTCGCTGATTGAACGAATGCTGTAGGGTCCGAGGACTCCCGGCCAGACTGCCGAGTCGCGCCCGACTCGGGCGTTCAGGTCATGCAGCATAAACACTTGTTCAATAACCGGTGTTGACCGGCTTGTGATGGGCAGTTGATCGTATAGCTGGCCCTTTGCATCACTAGTGAGATACATAGTTGGACCACAAATACTAACAAATGTGGTACACTTACCTCGACCGAGTCACAGACGCATTGATAAGGATTCGAAGACTGATACCGTGCGGTTCGTTTATCATCAGAGCATTGACGCATTCAGGGACTGCGAAACAGACACCATGCTCCCGAGAACCGTCCGGTGGGTTAACTATCCAGTAGAAAGTGTACCCAGCATCTGCTCTTAGGAGCCTGCCTTGGTCTACAAATCTCGTCTCACTCAAGGCTAATATGTCGATTCCGTATCGGTTTAGTTCCATAACGATCAGTGCGGTCCACCGCTTCGATACTGGTTGTCTGAGTCTTTGGCACCGCCTACTTCGGAAAGGTGTCAGGTAGCCACTTCCCATCCTCACTGGGGTGTGGACTGCTCAAGTGGTGAATGCATGTGAAGTGAGATGGTTGACAGCAACTTCCAACCGTCAAGTACCCTGAGAGTGAATATAGGTTTGGTGTGGACGGAACAGAAGAATACAACTGAACATTATTGGGATTCAATTCAATAATAATACCTGTGGGGAATAGTGGCAGAGGAGACCTAGTAAGTGTTAGTACTATTATGTTAATCTAAGCAGAATGAGGTCAGGTAAACGGTGGTGGCAGTAGCGGTAGTGAGGACTATATATATATATATATATATTGCATAGGAGAGACATCCTGAGTAGTGAAAGGTTTACTGTATTGTTTCAAATCCACACTGGGATCGGTCGTCAAACAAATAAGTGTGAGGTTGTTCTGCCACTTACGTGTTCACAGGTCAGCCTATCTTTGCCTCTCTGTCGTTTCAGTGTCAACGATGCTGAGGTTGTGGTCGTCAAAATCTGCATGTCGATTGGATGAGTTTCGTGAACAGAAACCTCCAGAAATGCCGTGTTCCTTTCACTTTTGTCCGCGCGATCACCATGGGAAGATTAAGAATGACAAAATTCAACATTGGCGTCTCGATTTTTCGCGCTGCCGCCTTGATGTCACATGTCGCTCGGAAAAAGAAAGTCAACAGCATGCATTGAATATCCTCGACGCGCAACATGTCTGTGGAGGAGTTACGATCCTCAAAATATGACCCTTTAGTTGATCAGACCGAGTTACTCGAGCACAGTCCACAATATGCTCACGTCCGCCTCCTTAACGGGAACGAAGAGGTGATGGTCACTTGTCACCTAGGTCCGAAGGGACAGTTCGCACTTTCTCCCCTAAATGATGTCTACTGCTATGATAATATCAGTTCTGTTTTCTTTGCTGAAACTCGAGGCTCAAACCAGCCCGGATTGGATGTGATACTCGAATTACAGACTGACGGGGTCCAACAAATCACACTTGCGGAATCACTTCCTGAGCTTCACGTTGAAAGTACTGTCAGACCCGATGTGATATCACTGCCGGAAAAACAACAAAGAACTCATCCATACAAACTTAGGGACAGAGAAGCCTGATGTCATTTTCGCAATTATCTCTGATAGCACTTTCTCTGAACCTCCCTTTAATCGCCATGTTCACTCCAACTTCTTATCAAAATGTTGTGTGCATCTATTCTAGACGTCGTCATCACCCATTTTCATGAATATTTTCAAAACATACTTCATGAAACTTTGCTTAAACAAAGCAAATCAGCTGGGGAGAATGTGATAGACTATCTATTGATGCACACCATTAACTGACCGTTTCATTACGTTTTCGTTTTCTCCCCTCAGCTCTCTTAACTTTGCTGTGATAAATAAAGCCTAGTTTTTGTGCGACTAGTATTCTCCATTCAATCCTGGTGGATCGCTCGCTGGTCGTTTACATAACACGTTGACATTAGGTGTTTGAACCTTCATAGTCCTTCTTTCATCCTTGTACTATGCCGTTTTGTTCTTTTTAGTTTTCAGGATTTTGTACAAAATCCTTTCGTCACAGACGCTCTGTACTGGGCCTATTCGGTTTGTCCTGTCAAGTTTTAAATCTATGGACTATTCCGGTGATAGCCTGAGATTCTCATGGATTGCAGCAGCCTGTATAAGTTTTTATGGCCTTGGGTCATGGATTGTTGTTAACGGGGTGTGGGTTGAGTTGCCTGTTCTCGTTAATTACCTGCCTGAGGGATGGAACCTCCCGGCATATCTGTCCGTGCTGATTCAAGTGAGCAATTGTGTGTTTATATCATTCCTTTTAACTTATATTCTGCATCTGTACTTATCAATTCCTCGAAGTAAACGCGTACTGTCCTACGATAAATATTTCTCAAAATTCATCTCGACTTGGATATCTTTCCAATTCTGGTTGAACTGAAAATGTAGTTCTGCATACTAGTGTCTGGAATACCACAGCGGCGAAGCTTTCAGAGACCACTTTAAGAGTATGGTCACCACTCCTTCGTGATACCACGGATAGAAAATGATATAACTCGATTTTGTCTGACCGCTAATCGGTTCGACTTTCCTACTATCAGTGTAGGTTCGTCTTCTGTAATTTATCAGTAGAGTGACTAAGTCTGTTGAGTAGCGTACGTCACGAAGGCTATATTAGTTCACCTTTTGTTCTTATTGTTTCGGTCTTGGTGCATTGGTTTCAGAAGGGAATTTCACGGTATGTTCCATGTAGTGTGATATTTTGCCTTAATGTTTACGGTGCTTACATCGTAAATTCTGCTCGTTACTTTTATTCCAAAGCAACGTTCTCCTTGACCTCCCACACAATTGGTACGAAGCGTGGTAGCTATCAACTCATTGTGGATCACAAAGTCGTCAACACTTCAGAAGTCTCTTGTCTTGGCCCGAGGCGTAACATTAGTTCGCCACTTTGGTGTTCAATTAAACATGGTGTTATCCCATGGGCAAGCACCAAAACAATGACTCAGTCCACTTGACTGTGGATGTGATGGATTGTTGTTCACCTCAATACAAGACGATCGTGTTGCCAAAAGGAGTATAATTCAATGTAAAACGATGACTGTTGAACACTACACCACATTACGAATGTAACACTAGCCGAACTGGCTGACCACCGGGACTTGTGATAAGCAGCGCTAGTGTACGGATTGTGAGTCGTTTCAGTGGGGTGCATTTTTGGCTGTTCTTTTACTGACTGGTTTCCGAGAAACTTCCCCTCACCGTAAACGAGTGAGAAACATGTTTAAGTTATTACGGGGTAGTATAACTCGCGGAATCGGCTTACCTTCTGCGTCTACTTGCAAGGAAGACCATTTTCTGGGGTCATACCTTTGTCTCGTTGAATGGTGATATCATATTGTCATGGTTCGATTACGATTACGATGACGCATTTCGATCGCTACGGCACAAGGAGTTTGCTGCCTTGTGACAGACTAGGTTGTATATATACTGAATGCTGTCAGACTGCGTAAGTCCGGTCGGGATCTTTCAGGGCAACTGGAACTTAGAAACCCAATTATGTGATTACTGGCCACCGTCCATGTTATGGAGGTACCTCGAGCTAATTGGGCGGCGGTGGCTTACCGGGCGTAAATTTTGCCAACTTCCGGCGGGATACATCAATTATGTGGCAAGTTACTTCCAAGATCCCACAGCGGGCGGGGTGGGGACAGAAGGGCGATCGAATGATCCATCGCTTAACTGGATCGGATCAACGGACGAGGAATGGTTGGCAGAATGGAATAGATAGTCAGATCGGTGACATGATTATTCTGACATCCGGGGGAGTATTTCGAGGTGTTCGTGGAATACGGTCAGAGGCCGTAGTGGATGGTTTGCGGGCAGCACAAGCGACCGGACGAGCCATCGCCCAACGAGATTGGGCCAACGGACGAGGAATGGCTGGCGAAAAACGCCCCGATAGAAGGATTCGGACACACACGCAAACCATACCGAAGTGCACACGACGTGTGAGTGAAAACCGGGGTGTTGTGGGCCAGAATTACGACTCATAAACGGGAGCGCGCGCGTAACATTGTGACTAGCGTGTTGTACAATAAAGATTGTGTTTTATTGGACGCCTTTTTGCTGCAATGTGACATTGCTGCCGAATTTGACTATGGGTAGAGATTGGATCACTACGTTGTCGTCTAAGGTGAAACTTTGCTTCTCCCCCTCCAATCCCTGTCTTAGTTGTAGTAAGTCTGTGAACTATGGTGAATGCCATAACTAATAACCACTGGGGTCGAGCTAATTCTCCTGTGCATCTCACAAGAGCCCCGGGCTCCTTTTCGAATTTGAGAGCTAGTATTGAGTAACCGCGGCACGAAATCATGGTTTCATTCGTCCATATCAGTTGAGACAACTGAGCCAAGTCCTCTACTAACGCCTCCTCACACTCGTTATAAAGTGTCGGTACGAGATCGTCTGGACCAGCAACCCAGTTACCTTTGAGAACCCATGTGCAATTGCGGGCCTCCATTTTGGTAGGTGGCCTCAAATCTACTGACCAGCGAGCTACATTGCAAGTTTGTGGCTGGAACACAGTTCTGCCGGGCGCTGTAACCTTCCGGACTTGTTATAAGTGAGTGTACCATCTGTATCGCTGATAGCCTCAGTGATTGACGGTCACCTTAGACCAGTGGTGTGGGTAAGCTTGAAGAGTCTACCAGTGTTTCCTGAGACAAACGTTGTCTCCATTTTCTCAACTTATTTCATTAGCCGACCTTCACGATCAGCGATTGGGCTACCCTTCGACTTCCTACGGTTGTCCCTGCCGAACTTGTTATTTGAACTGACAGGAGAACTGTTCCATTTGGCATCTAACAACTCTACAGTTTTATCTGAAATCCGGTGCTTGTTTAATCCGTGAACCACCACACCATATGTTACACTGCTTGCTTCATGAATGGACTGTGAGATTTGGATGCAGCGGCTTTTAGGTTCTTTGAGGTGAGGGCTGCTATGCTTGTTTTGTACATACGGTTTGTCGACGGCATAGGCATTTTCTCAACCGTTAGTCGTTGCTGTCGGTGGGGTGGTTGCCCAGCAAAGGTAAGAACCAAACGGCAACGTACCAAAACATAGTCTGAACCCAAGTGTGTGTTCTGACACGAGCATCATTCTTGAGTGGAGTCCGGCCATCCATAATTAACAGCCATGTGGCCAATCTGATGCACCTTTCGTTTCCTGATAGCCAACGCTTGGTTGACCGGCTCCGGTAGATTTCCCATAGTTGTCTTCTGAACATCCACGTACTCATGGCGTTTATAGATCTAATATCTCTGGATTCATTTTGTTTATTCCTGTCAGAGGATTAATGATGGCGGACTATCTGCGACACTCAGCATGCTGATGAGTCATGTCCATACTGAGAGTGTCGTTTTATTGAACAGTTTTCGAGTAGTCCGGCTAAGATTAGGCTGTATCACCCGTTCTATGTCTTGATGTCCCAGCGTGCAATTTTTATGTAAGTTTCCCATGGTTGTATGAAGTTAGTCTTAAAGTACGAAGATATGGATGCCGTTGACAAGTTCATATGCCGTAGAAGCTACACCATTGGAGACGAGTATATCAGGAATTAACTGGAGGCTTGCATTTCCAAAATGTTTCCGTGAAGTTAAGGAGACGTGCGCGTGAAGCGACCGTGAAACCGGTGTTGCCATATGTATGCTAGACGTGGCTCTTTGTAATAAAGTACGTGAATTGCTGTTGAATATTTACCTTCCGCTGTTCAAGCTCCTTCTCATGCATCGAGTGCCAGTAAGGGGTAAGGTTATTAGATTTTTGGCCGTAATGGCCAGTTGTGTTAATTCGTTGAGTTTCCACAGAAGTATTGGAGTATATTATCGAAACAGTTGCTGAGGTTGACAATGCATTATCTGTCCTGTGGAACACTTTACCAAGGCCTCATTCATTGGACATAAAGCGAGGTGAGGATAAGTGAAGACTACTGCCATTGAGCTAATCCTTTTAGGTCTGGTTGATCTTCCCCACGCTGTGGCTGTTGGGACCTACACTGTGAAAATTGAGATGCTAGATCAGCTGACGATCGATAAGGTTGAGTTGCGTAATTGCTGCTATCCTGTGCCTGCGTTTTCTGTTGCATTTTTATATACCTTGATTCCATTGTTATAGCCAGAAGAATTACTAGTGAACACTCAGCAGGTCGAGTCAAATCAAACTGATCGATGGTCTGCAAATTCAGCGTTAGTCATCTTGAAGTTGCAATGTGATTGTTAGAACAAATGAGCGGTAGCCTAGTGCGCATTTGTGATAAGAAAGATTGAGCGGTGTGACAATCCAGGTTTGAATTTTTTTACTTTAAAATATAGCGTTTTTCAATGTTAGTCGATTCCTGTCTTCTCTACTCCACTTTCATGGGCCTATAAATTTTGTTACTGTATGTTCATTGTATCGCAGTCTAATCGGCCGTCTAAATAATCATTGATACTACTGAGAATACAAGTAAGCAAACTGAATAAAAACGACGACTTTAAAATTGTTTGTGCAATCCGAAGATAACATCTACTTTTTAGCATAGTTGTTTTCGCATATTTGGTTACCTTATTTCTCAAGACCTACCTCATCTGCCGAACTAGGCAGCTTCCTGATATTGGAGAACTCAACTTATCTAATAAAGATAACACTTGAGCGTGTCTGTTGTCATCAAATCCCCTCGCTTCAACACTAGGCTCTTGGCACGTTCACTGTCCTTATGTTCGCCAACCGTAATTGACATCTGTTTTCGGTAACGCACACCATTGAGATTTCTTGGTTGAATTTGTTATCGTTTTATTTTTTCATGTGCTCAAAGTTCTGCTTTCTATTAGTTCTGCTTTATTCTTCCTCCAATGCAGCTATTTTTTCCGATTTATCAAAACTGCGTCGGATTTGTGTGGATGTTTTGTATCTCGCTGAATTCCCCTCTCTTCTCCCCCGTACAGATTGCCAACCTTGGTCCGCTAATCTACGTACCTTTGACAAAATTATGTCGCAATCAAGGTCATAGTTTCTGGTCCAGATGTTTACAACCTCCTGAACGTTTGGCGAACTATACAATTCTGACTGTGGGTTTGTTTTCGTGCGTATTGCTAGCACACTTATGGAGTGTAAGTTTTGGGACTCAATACAGCTCTATTAAATCAGTCACCGGTTTTGTGCGTGTGAGCTATTCAGCTTCATTACAAGTTTAAATTATTTTTTTTCCCTATAAAATCTTAACAACCATTGGGTTAAGTTCATGATGACTGTGGGCCCAACTTTCCCAATTTCCCTTAATACCAGATGGGTTGGATATCTGCCAAGGGGATTTATTCATATGCGACAGGAAACATTACCTGGTCACAGTGGACTATTTCTGGGACTGTTTTAGAATCGGTTGGCTAAGCAGTATCACCGGAGGTGCAGTCATCCGCAGACTGCGTGTTCACTTCGCTGGCAATGGCATACCGGAAGTGTTTTCTGATAATGGTACTTCGTTTGTGTGCGCTGAATTCGAGCCGTTTGCAGGTAAATGGGGTTTTTGAACATCGGTGAAGCAGCCCATATCACAGTCGGTCAAACGGGAAGCGACAGTTAAGTTTGTCAAAGTCACGGGAAGACCCATAACTAGCGCTTTTGGGAAGAAGAAACATACCTAATGAGAACGTTGGATACAGTGCGACGAAGCGAATGCTTGGGAAAAGGACGGGGACAAAATTACCGGTGGCTTCTGGACTGTTACACCGTGACCCGTTAGACGAGTCAAATGTTCAGAAGTGTCTACAACAACGCAGAATGCAGCAAACAAGGTACCGTGATCGCGGGGTTTTGAAACTTAGAAGCTTTGAACCAGAAGGTAAGGTGTGGATCCAGTGTGTCCATGTGAACTCGAGGTAGTAGACACGGTGGTCAATGATCGTGGGCATACGTCATACGATGCTGATGTGGACGAGGTGTTGGAAAGAAGAACTCATGTACATTTCAGAGAGTGGACGTCGCCGGAAAGCGACAACCCTGATGCAAGCCAGGAGGAGTCACTAAGAAGGAGAAGTAGACAAACTTATCAAAGGGGGAAGAATGCAATGAGTTTGAACTTGGGCCGTTTCCTGATTGCAAAAGTTTCAGCCAATCAGTGTTCGCACACAAGCTGCTACAAACTGAATTATGGTCAAACCGGTACCAAGCAATCAGACGTCGATTAGCTGCTGTTGACTGTGTATCCATTTCAAATAACTCAGTTGCTAGATGGAAGGTCCTGGAACAACACAGCAACAAACTGGCTAATCAAACGTAAGGACGCCTGTCGTTCAATAACAACCGTAAATACTGCTGTTCCTCCATAAAGGGGTGATATCTTCCAATAAATTGAGATTAATGAGTGCCACTCAGGTGCCTGTCCTGATTTTTCCTCGATTGTCAGCTCAGTATGCGACACCTTCTGCAGAGGACAAGTGGCTAGGAAATGTGTTTGTTTTCCGGGCACAACTTACTGACATTGTCGAAAGGCTGTTGAAGGTATGTGTATCTCAACATGTATATATATATATATATATATCAGCACAGAAAGAGACAGTGTGTTACATGGAGACCTCCCTGTGCTTCTCATCCGCAGACACAGCTGGATCGTATAACCGTCAGTTACAGGTGGTGCCACTCTGTTAAGGACTGTTATGCTTTTCGAAACATCCATCTGAACTCGGAACATGCTGTTGTGCGTGTCCGTTTTGTTTTCATCACCTGCCCAGAATTCATACACTCATAAACGCTGGACACTTAATTAGCATTCGAGCAAGGAGCTTGTAGAGAACACTTTCCGGGAAGCATTGATAAACGTATTGCCCAGTTCGAGTCGGGTGAGAGAACCTAATGAACACTGGAAACAAATTGCAGCGCCTATGAAAGCTGTGCAGACAGAACTGGATTTCTGTCACGTCGACAAACCTCATGAACAAGTGTTGCTCGTCTCCAGCTGTATCTGAATGCGACGACGATCGTCGAGATCTTGAATGCAAGCTGACCAAAAGTTTACGCAAAGACCGTGAGCACCAGTTGGTCAAGCAGTCGAAGGAGATAAAGCGAACCTTTTTATCTGGAAATAGCAAAATGCCTTCGCCCCTGATCTGTGGCTGCAATGGTCGTTCAGTCGGTGTGAGACTGTGTATAGAAAGATGGTTCACTTATCTCCAACCAATCGCGCCGACTTGACAGGCGGGTTGGACATTTTGAGGAACATTTCTGCTGGTCTCAGCCACACCACGTACAGCACGGGACCCGAGAGGTCATTTATTGCGTACCAGACGGCCCCCCGTTGGAACCAGAAATGGCCCTGGAACTTAATTTACTGATGCGTATATCAAGGCTTTTCCTGGACCAGATACCAACTCTCTCCTTCTGTTTTCAAGGATGGTGAGGAGAGATTGATATCCGACCTGACAAAACTGCACTGGACGACTTGAGCGGACTAGGTATCTCGTGATTGATGTCCAACAACAATAATTCCCGTTTACAAAAGGGGGTCAGAAGTCTATTTTATAAACACAGAGGGATCAGTCTACTGTCCGTTGCGTCCAAGTTGCTCACTGGCCTCTTTTTACGTCGGTTTACTGAACACAGAGAAAGTCAGGTACGCGAAGAACAGGCAGGATTCCGACCCGGTTTGGGGGTGCCTTGATCACCTTTCTACCCTGCGATGGATCTTGGAGCAACCACACTCCTATAGGCAGCCAACGGTTGTGGTCTTTTTAGATCTGAAGGCTGCTTTCCACTCAGTTACTCGTAACGTTCCCTGGGACTATCTTTCTCGCAAGGGAGTATCAGGGAAATAGGTGAAACTGTTGAGGTCACTGTATGCCCACTCTGCGAACAGGGTGAGCAAGGTGGGATTTATAAACAACTGTCTTGGGCGTTCATCATTTTTAGTGGTGTTCAACAAGAGTGTTAGATTTCTCCCTTGTCGCTCAATGTTATCATGGATGACATTCTGGAGGGTGCGCTTGAGGAGTCCAGTGAGCTTGGTGTTGAGTTTCTTTCTGGTGCTAGGCTGACCGAAATGAAGTATGCGGATGACATTGTCTCACTTGGCCCTACTGCTGAAGACATGCAGGCCATGCTGACCAAGGTGAGTGAGGGGCTGATTTGTGCAGAATGAGCCTCGCACCTTCAAAGTGCAAGGTGCTGTTTCGAGAATTGGACATTCCCACTCCTACTTTCTTCATCACAGGTGATCCACTCGAGACCGTGGACAATTTCACATACTTCGGTAGCACCATCTTACCAGTTTTACCACTGCAGATAAGATATCAGCGAGGATAGCAAGGACACGAGTTGCTTTTGCCAGCCTGGGTCACCTTTGACATCGAAAACGCGTTGTCGCGTTCGTTGTCGCTGAAACGAAGGATGTATGTTCTGATCCGTCGCGTATTCCGGAACTCTCGGGATGCGCGATCAGTTGGTCAACTAATCGCGTTACGCAGTCCGCGATGGTCCAGTCACGTACTCCGTATGCCAGCTGAGCGGTTACCGTACCGGGCATTATATCCCGAGACCACCAGCAATTGAGAGAAACCGCGTGGTGGTCATGCACCAACGTAATCAGGAAATTGGAAGACCCCGACTACTCCACTAGGCAAAGTGAGTAGGTGTCACCTGTGTGACTGGGATCTTCGTGATCACTTAAATTGCTGGCTAGGAAATTTATTCGAAATGACATTGCGCCGCAGTTAACGGTGTACCTTCATTAACACCATTGCTAGCCCCTTTGTTTAGTCTTCTATTACTTTTTAAACTTCTTAGTGACGTTTTCTTCTGGGGGGTATTTCACGACACTGTTGAGGTGAGTGGCAGCCCGAACGACGATACCTTCTGGTCAGGGTCACGACTGTTTTGATGACGATGAATATGATGGTGGCCGATTGTTAAACGAGTTCTGTTCAATCCCTATGTTTACACATAATTAGATGGCCAGGCCATGTACTAAGGCTGCGAGCTAGTTATCTGCCACACGGAACACTTTGTTGGTGTTGTGGCCGACTGGCGTAGGATTCGCCATGGACAGATAGTGGTTTGGCATAGAGAAATGAGATCGTTTACCGAAGTGTTGGCTACTATAGGTCGAGTTCGTCTTCCGGGATAGGACCCTAGCAACCCACAGAGTCGGGGACTGGAAACGGTAGGTGAGATGGCGGCCAATCGGGCTCAATGGCGTGAATGTTGGCGTTGCTTGGCCGAGTTGTCTCCGAAGTAAGTGAACTTGATGACGCGGGGCAGTGAGAGCCGTTGGAAAACTATCGTGATGGTGATGCCCTACTTTCACCCATAGCTCGATTGCTTGTTTGTATGGTGTAGGCATATTGATATTGAGTGTTTCAATATAAACGTACCCATTTCTAGTAGTTAGGTCCCATCCAATTCTGTTTTTCTTCTCGCCACTAAAAGCTTGCTTTTTTCTTCATGACTGTATGGGAGTTAAGCATCAGAGAGAACCAATGAGTTATTGCCGTTTATGATGGTGATGAGACCGGACGTTTGTATTCGTGCAATAAACGGTTAAGACTGCGGGAAAACATAGTGTGAACTCATTTAAAGCCGATGCTAGACGAGTCGAGTGGGTGAATGTTGTCGATGAGCAACATCAACGTCAACTTGAGGAAATTTCAAAAGCGGTCATTCCGAATTTACTCGCATCCTAAACAGTTTATAATATTGTTCCAATGGAACTCCTCTGCCTACATTTCTGTTAACAGTATATTGGATATATACGTGCCAAGGTGGCCACTTCATCATTGCTGACAGGGGAGTTTAAGAGCCTTCCGAGTTTAGTGTCTCTGTATTACTCTGAATTGAACACTCCTACAGCTTCCATGACCGCTGACTGCGCTGAATTCGGCATAATTTACGCCCGGTAAGCCACCGCCGCCCAATTAGCTCGAGGTACCTCCATAACATGGACGGTGGCCAGTAATCACATAATTGGGTTTCTAAGTTCCAGTTGCCCTGAAAGATCCCGACCGGACTTACGCAGTCTGACAGCATTCAGTATATATACAACCTAGTCTGTCACAAGGCAGCAAACTCCTTGTGCCGTAGCGATCGAAATGCGTCATCGTAATCGTAATCGAACCATGACAATATGATATCACCATTCAACGAGACAAAGGTATGACCCCAGAAAATGGTCTTCCTTGCAAGTAGACGCAGAAGGTAAGCCGATTCCGCGAGTTATACTACCCCGTAATAACTTAAACATGTTTCTCACTCGTTTACGGTGAGGGGAAGTTTCTCGGAAACCAGTCAGTAAAAGAACAGCCAAAAATGCACCCCACTGAAACGACTCACAATCCGTACACTAGCGCTGCTTATCACAAGTCCCGGTGGTCAGCCAGTTCGGCTAGTGTTACATTCGTAATGTGGTGTAGTGTTCAACAGTCATCGTTTTACATTGAATTATACTCCTTTTGGCAACACGATCGTCTTGTATTGAGGTGAACAACAATCCATCACATCCACAGTCAAGTGGACTGAGTCATTGTTTTGGTGCTTGCCCATGGGATAACACCATGTTTAATTGAACACCAAAGTGGCGAACTAATGTTACGCCTCGGGCCAAGACAAGAGACTTCTGAAGTGTTGACGACTTTGTGATCCACAATGAGTTGATAGCTACCACGCTTCGTACCAATTGTGTGGGAGGTCAAGGAGAACGTTGCTTTGGAATAAAAGTAACGAGCAGAATTTACGATGTAAGCACCGTAAACATTAAGGCAAAATATCACACTACATGGAACATACCGTGAAATTCCCTTCTGAAACCAATGCACCAAGACCGAAACAATAAGAACAAAAGGTGAACTAATATAGCCTTCGTGACGTACGCTACTCAACAGACTTAGTCACTCTACTGATAAATTACAGAAGACGAACCTACACTGATAGTAGGAAAGTCGAACCGATTAGCGGTCAGACAAAATCGAGTTATATCATTTTCTATCCGTGGTATCACGAAGGAGTGGTGACCATACTCTTAAAGTGGTCTCTGAAAGCTTCGCCGCTGTGGTATTCCAGACACTAGTATGCAGAACTACATTTTCAGTTCAACCAGAATTGGAAAGATATCCAAGTCGAGATGAATTTTGAGAAATATTTATCGTAGGACAGTACGCGTTTACTTCGAGGAATTGATAAGTACAGATGCAGAATATAAGTTAAAAGGAATGATATAAACACACAATTGCTCACTTGAATCAGCACGGACAGATATGCCGGGAGGTTCCATCCCTCAGGCAGGTAATTAACGAGAACAGGCAACTCAACCCACACCCCGTTAACAACAATCCATGACCCAAGGCCATAAAAACTTATACAGGCTGCTGCAATCCATGAGAATCTCAGGCTATCACCGGAATAGTCCATAGATTTAAAACTTGACAGGACAAACCGAATAGGCCCAGTACAGAGCGTCTGTGACGAAAGGATTTTGTACAAAATCCTGAAAACTAAAAAGAACAAAACGGCATAGTACAAGGATGAAAGAAGGACTATGAAGGTTCAAACACCTAATGTCAACGTGTTATGTAAACGACCAGCGAGCGATCCACCAGGATTGAATGGAGAATACTAGTCGCACAAAAACTAGGCTTTATTTATCACAGCAAAGTTAAGAGAGCTGAGGGGAGAAAACGAAAACGTAATGAAACGGTCAGTTAATGGTGTGCATCAATAGATAGTCTATCACATTCTCCCCAGCTGATTTGCTTTGTTTAAGCAAAGTTTCATGAAGTATGTTTTGAAAATATTCATGAAAATGGGTGATGACGACGTCTAGAATAGATGCACACAACATTTTGATAAGAAGTTGGAGTGAACATGGCGATTAAAGGGAGGTTCAGAGAAAGTGCTATCAGAGATAATTGCGAAAATGACATCAGGCTTCTCTGTCCCTAAGTTTGTATGGATGAGTTCTTTGTTGTTTTTCCGGCAGTGATATCACATCGGGTCTGACAGTACTTTCAACGTGAAGCTCAGGAAGTGATTCCGCAAGTGTGATTTGTTGGACCCCGTCAGTCTGTAATTCGAGTATCACATCCAATCCGGGCTGGTTTGAGCCTCGAGTTTCAGCAAAGAAAACAGAACTGATATTATCATAGCAGTAGACATCATTTAGGGGAGAAAGTGCGAACTGTCCCTTCGGACCTAGGTGACAAGTGACCATCACCTCTTCGTTCCCGTTAAGGAGGCGGACGTGAGCATATTGTGGACTGTGCTCGAGTAACTCGGTCTGATCAACTAAAGGGTCATATTTGGCGGATCGTAAATGATGTCGCATTAAGTTTGTTCCGGGAATGTCGAACGGGCGTAGGAAGGACACTTGTGGTTGATTTTCGGTTGTAGGAAAATAGCCGTTATTGTGAAGTTGCATTCGTTGCTGTATATACGAGGGACCGTATGGACTGTAAAGTGTCTAACGGTACGAAGTCCCAGTGATTGCATAATACGCCTGTTGAACTCGCTGCAAGCATTTTCGTTTGCCAAAGTCTTCCGTTCATTCTTTCGACCTGGCCGACTGCCTGAAGTTTCAAGTGGTTCGACTGATGGTGCTACCCCTACTATGCAGAAATCTTTTCACTTCGTGAAACCTGAAAGTGTGGCCTCGATCTGAGTGCACGTAAGGCATGTCGAAATTTGAAGACAGCTAATAGAAGCAATTGATAACGGTGGATGGATTCATAGCGGGACAGGGAAACGCACACAGGAATCCTGAGCACTCATCAATTGCCGTAAGCACTTGTAACCAGTAATGGGTAGAAGAGAAGCCTTGGAATCGAAATTCAATCTCTAGAATTGCACGGTCGCTTTAGTCCGAGTACCGTTTAGCCGGATGTGGAATTTCGGCCTCAAATCCGTGAATATCGAATAACGCGAAGTGATAGATTTCGCCTCTTCAACTGAATAGAGTTGGTTTCTGGAACGTAGGAGATGCAACATCCGAGCAACATCTGAATGACATTACCAGTCATGTAACTCCTCCAGAGACATGTTGCGGGTCGATGATACGCAATGCTAGCGATTTGATTTGGATATCACTAGCCCTCCTTCGTAGTAGGACACGAATGTTCCACAGCTATCGAGTTCTCACTGTACCTGTCTGTTCGCCTGCAGCTTCGGTGGTTTTGAAATTGGAGGAACTGATCGATTCCTGTCTTAAGATGAAGACACGTCTCCAGTGCATGGTGTGACCCGGGGTGGGTTCACCAGGTAACACAAGTTGGCTTTTTCGATCACCGAAGAGATATTGAAGACCGATCACTCCGTCGATCCTATGAGCACTTAACTTGAGTTGATACGTCGTCAGTAGCTTATCCCTGAACCACTCGACGCGCTGCTTGTCATTCTGCGCGCAAAAGCTATTAACCTGGAACCTTCGTCTGTTTCGGTTTTGCCCAATAGCAGAATTGTTTAATTACGGACTTGGTTTTATAAGCCTGATTCGTTAAACTACCGTTTATTTAACCGCCGTCATATGTAGTAGCTACCGGTAACGCACGAAGTGGTATTACCATCTTGCAAATTAGGTCTTCTGACTTAGTTGTTCAAATTCTCAACTAGGGAAGGGTGTTTTTCATTTTTTGTACATCTTTGTATCAGGACTATATCTAAGGTGTCTTTGCCACAGTATTTATGACTTAATCCTGCTCCTGTGATCATTAACAGGCCGATCTGATGTACCAGGTGCCTTATCTAGTAGGTCACCTACCACTTATGAGCGTACGGTTCCTGTTGAATCCAGTCCGAACCCATTTTTTCACCATTGGGCTTCTTGTAAATCCGTGGCTCCCAAACTTTTCCAGTTAACGTTGCCTTTATCCACCTGAGGATTATGTTACCGCCTCCTTCACTCCAATTGCAATAGGTGAACGTCAGAATCAGCGCAGTAACAGCTATACATATGGCTCCGAATATGTTCAAAATCGGCGCAATGGGTGAGCTTGGAAAAGCCACAGAAACTTACCAAAACCGAATCGTAAATACTGATCTCTTAGGCCTCCGTATTCCAAACCCTTGAAGCGTCTCTATCGTCCCTCTTGTTTATTTTCGTATTATACCTCATTGGGTCCTCATAGTGCTCACTTTGGGAAATACTTTTCTGGGTCTACTAATCTTTGAGGTACTCATCAGTAATCCTTCTCTTTGTCCGAATGAACGATCGTCTCTTTCAAACAGTGATGCAAGTCCATTCGGTCTAACAAAACTTAACCGATTTTCACTTGAAGCGTTGTGAACAGTGATGTTTTATGTAGTGCTGACTTTGTTTGCATCTGGCCTACTCTACCGTTCTATTCTCTGCATTTAACTCTACGCGATCATAAGTTAAACCCCATTCATTCATCTGTCTTTCCGTTCTAGGTCATCGGCCCGTTACCTGGTACAGCGAACACTACTCATAGTATTGGATTACTGGTGTTAGCTCTTTTCGCTGCGGTCGTGGACTGTACCTCCTCCGTAACATTTGTGGCCTATCTGTCAGGCCTTCCGGAGACCTACGTGGGCGCACTGACGTTCGGTGAAGCATTCAGTGATCTCCTACCGAGCTTGATCGCTTTGATACAAGGGGTGGGTAAAGCACCCGAGTGCGTTAATGTCACAGGTACTGTTATTTTCCGGCATGTTTCATCGTTACAGTACACAGAAACGGTAGGATTAGGGTGAGGATCAACCCTGATCTGTGATCCAGTGTGTAATACGCTATATGTCTCTGACCGATCAGTTGTGACGGCTGAATAAGTTGAGGGATGAAATAGTTCTGATAGTTAGTGAACTATTTCGAGTCATCCGTGGAATACGGATTTTACTTACTTTTTCAATACCTTTTATCACATGGTCATATGGGAGCAAGAAATCAGTCTGGGTTCTTTTGTGTTACTGTTATTAGTTGGTATGCGCTGCCAGTTAGAGTTTGCTTATTTGATTTCGGATGTACGATAACATCTCGATTACACCATGAGAAATAATGTTCTTTTGGCTGATGTTCTGGATTGTACAGAGCGTCAAGTTGCTCAATTGTCGCTGTACTTTGTGTTTGTTGTAAGATGTATTACTTTGGTCTGAAATTCCTCGTCCTCGGTGACGTGTTGGTTGGTTGGTTGGCGGCATCCGATTCGGATTAGCCTGTCACAGTGACTGAAGCCAAAGTACGCCTGCGCTTATCCATCACTGCAATTGGCTTGCGCTGCACCGATTGCAGCTCCACCAACACACCACGTATCCAGTATAAACCCGAAGGAATAAGACCGGGAGGTATGCCAGTGGGGCCTTTTTGTCCATCCGGCCAATGCTGGTTAGCCACTTGATTGGCTAATAAGGAAAGGAAACCCCTATCTCTCGGAAACTAAACAGAGAGAGGCTGTAATGACGAGACCTAAACTAAGAAGAAAGATTTCTGGAGTGTAATACAAGAAGCATTGCACTATAGGAATGCAGGTTAGTGCATCCCACAGAAGATAAGGATAAAAAGCAAAGTTCTCATTGGACTATGAAAAGCCAGGCAGGTCATTCATCCCACAATACACCGACAAAGCCGAAGAAAAGAGTGGATAGAAGACCACAGATGCTCAAGTTTCTGAAAAGAAGAGCAGATTAATTGTCAATGATCAGGATGTTGGCCGATGCAGTCATTAACAGAAGTAGAATAGGTATACCGATATGACCTACCTGAGCCTAACGTACTCTTCGCCGACTGGGTACTATGAGTGCGTTGGTGACCTACTAGCCCCAAACGGCCAGCGCATTCGCGGCCGCACACATCGCAACGCCATATAGTCACGTCACCGCGACTTATGGCACCGATGGTTCCCTTGCGAACCGCACGCTTCCGCTCGCGACCACGCAATA
>QNGE01003480.1:33714-54175 GCA_008508345.1 Paragonimus westermani | reverse complement strand
TATATATATATATATATATATATATATATATATATATATATATAACAGCTCAGGTTGCTGTCAGCACGGTTTTGGCAACTGTAATCGACTGATCACTTTACCATATTTCGTTTCTACCTTAGTAGTTTAGGGCATTTAATGTGTATATATACCACCAGCTCCAAGTCCGGTTGCGATGCATGTCGCACCTGAATGATCCGTCAGGACGTTTGTATAATGATGCATCCAAAAAACAATTTTACCCTCTAACTCCGTCTTCATGGTAGATTTCAGGTGGTGATGAACTCTGTTCGTTAACCTTAGTGAAATCTAAGCCTGCATATTGACATCTACGGCATGCAATGTGCTGTCCACGTGTCGCTGTATACGACGCATCACCCGATCATTCCCACTACTTTCGTTCTTTCTAACACTCCCGTGAGTAAGTTAGTGGGCAATGGGCCTATTGTCCTTTTAATGATGGTGAAATCCTCCCGCCATTCCTAAAGTGTATGTTCCGTGTGCAAGCTAATAGGAACTTTTATGTCTATCTGGCAATCTGTGATTCAGATCGTCCGTGTCCAAGTTGTCAGAGCTTGCCGTCGCTATGGCAAAAGACGCGATATCATGGTAACTATTTTAACATTGTGCTAAATTCCATCCATTCACTGTACTGCATATGGCTTGAAGATGGCACACTCTGCAATGGAACTTATTAGCCACCTTTTAACTTCTGATGAACATTCAGATTCGGCTCTCCTGTTTCGGAATGAGCCTAAGTGACACATACATCGCTGCTGTCAAGGTCTCCTCAATCCGTCTGCTGAGTCCAAGCAAGGATGTGATGAGGGGCTTTGATTGAGGATCGGTAAAGTGAAATGAAATAATTTGTTATTGTTTGTCCTAACGTGTACTCTCTGGTCTTATCTATGTTTGATTATCGGCTCGACAAGCGCCGCTTGTTGGAAGAATAGCGGGATTAATGTTATTGTTGTTTGGTGGAGCTATTTGTGAATGGTGCCATGCAGTGAAAGCCGCGAGGAGGCTGTCTCGGTGATACTGCTTTAGTATCACTTACAGCTCGGTTGTTTGTAAGATGTAAGTCACCTCGATGCTGAGTGTTTGAATGTGGACATAGTCGCTTTTAGCAGTTAGGTCCGGCTCTCTTCCCTTTCTTGTCTTTTTTGGCGCTTCCTTTTTTCGTCATGTTTGTGTGGAAGTTAAGCATCAATGTGAACCACTGCTGTATTGCTGTCTTCATTGGCGATTGTATAGGAGTAGTGCACATGATTAGCTAACTTGGTTTCAGCTTTATCAGTCGTAATATCATAAAGCATGCAGTGCCGCGACGTGTGCGGTTGTATGTGCCGCAGTCTGTAAACTGGCTCGTGTTTAGTCCATGTGATAGTGACTTCCAACTTTTTCATTGATTGTATCATTGACTTTTGGTGGTAGGTTCTTTTAACCTCTGCGATATTGGTTGAATGACACAGTTATCTCAGTCGTGTGTTTGTTTGACAAGTATGCGAACTTAGTAACTGAAGTGGTCAGCGAGCAGCCAAGTGAGCACGTTTGTCGCTTTCGTTCGCGAAAGTATGTGTGTATCGATCTGGAATGCATTTGTGGTCACTCTAGTGGTTACACTGGGCAGCAATTAATTCACTTCAGCGTCTTTTCTAATGGAATACCAGGTTTCCCTATATCTTTAAGCTTAAGAACGAGGATACTTTTTGGTTGACCGATTTTTATTGCATCATTTGTTTTGCTAGATAGGAAAGGAACCCCTTGGTATTGTGTTGCACAAACGCTCGCTTATTCCAGCCGGAGGGAAACAACTGTATGTAACGAAAAGGTTTCCCTTACATACGCCAAAGTAATTAGGGGCGATCTCATCCGTGCAACGCAAATGTGAACTGTAGTTCGATCTAAAACCTGAATATTGTGGAAGGATTCGAAAAGGATACCGCCAAGAGAGGCTGTGTGTGGTTGCATTAGTCGCAGTCTCTTCCCGGTGTTTCAACTATGCTCACGAGTTTGATTGCACCTCTTTTTTGCATGCTTGATCCGAACATTCTCGTTAAATCGTGGATAAAATGTGGGTTGACAACCAAAAAGTTTTTCGTGGTACTCTCATCAGGTTAGGTTAGTGAGATACCGGTGTAATATTATTCCACTATCCTGATACTGCGCCGTTGGGAGATGATGTGCGATGGCTTATGATTACAGGAGGTTCGATGCTTGGACAGTTTTCTGAAGGTATTACATGAGGTCATAATCATTTCTACTGTTAGTAGTTGGCACGGTGGTCGATTTTGCCTAGATTCTTGGAGCAGGATAGATGGAACTAATGAGTGAACGTTTTATCTACCGACTGATTTTTTCTCCTTCGCTTAGACAGTTACATAGTCACACATCTAGTATGCTTCATCCTTCCGACTTTTTAACACCCACTAATCCATATCTGAGAACTTACATCAGTAGTGTACATCTTTCGTTCGGGTACATGGAGTTTTCTGTGCATGGAACAACTGTGATTTCTACTGGATAGAATGGGTTGATTATAGGGGCAGTTTGATTGACACATGTCGCAGTTTGCTTTGTTCACATGACTATCATCCGAAGGTACACTACAGTAGCTTACAGAAAACTCATGTCAAACTGCACTTGATATTTCAGTGTTTATTCTACACTGATCTGAGCAGTCCAAAGCTGACGTTTCCTGAGGGACAGTTGTGATGACGTAGCTCGTTATGTGTTCAGCTAAATTCCGGAATTTTCCGAGAGTCATTCGACCAACAATGTATTGCTTAAAGACTCGTACTATAGCGGCTGTTATTGTGAAACGGTCGATCGTTTCCAAGTTTCTTGTGGTTTCTCGGACCACCTTGTTACAGTTCTCTAAATTTCTCTCTCAGTCATTTCATGTTAACTGAGCTGAACAGTGCAAAAAAAGACAAAATTCGACTATTGTAGTCCGTGTCGTAGTCCAGTCGCTTACTGGAAATGGCCCGCAATTGCATCCACCATTATCATTCATTTAGTACATATTTTTGATAAGGTGCTTATTTTTTGTATTTTGCCCAACCAGAAATTGTTCAATTCCTTTTTTTCCCACTGAAACACAAGCTGTCACCCATTAGTTTTTTATTACTACTTTTTGGTTTCTTGATACGTGATCGCTATATGCATACTAGATCTCACTTGACCGTGCTGTTTTGACATCCTTTATTGTTTGCCTTATGCGGCTTTCTAGTCACATTATCCTCTTCAGCTATTGTGCAATCGTATGTGTTTCTAGTCCAACTCATTCTGTCACACATTAACGTGAACATCACACTGGAATCATGCACAGTACTCGGAATCAGAAATGTGCTGCTGACCCTAACCTGACTGGTGTACTTGTGGAGTATCGTTTTTCCGTAACCTGAGGGCACTGTTGTTTTTCAGGACACTGACACACTTGAGCATTCCACGCTCGAGCGTGGCTCAGCAACTCCAACAATCACGTGTCGGTATTATGTTTACAACCTTGGAAACTTAGCCTTCACATTCGTCTTCCTAACTCCGGACAGACAGCCTCTTGCATTAACATTCCTACCGTCTTTGTGTCAGATGTCAGGGCTGGATGTAACATATAAGTGTCGTCTCTCAGTAGTCTACTCGTTTTCCCACTCTTCTTTTTCTCCTTGTGTTCGACACAAATAGCTTGTTAAAACTAATGGTTTGTTGCCCTAATTAATTCTCACTACGGTGCTAACGCTAAAACTTTATCTTCAGCCCCATGCTGCTGTCCAGATCCGAGCAGCTTGATATTATGCAGTCCCATACGTATCGTGGCGACACACTTCAGTGTGTTTCATAATCTTAACACTTTATTTCACTTGACGGTGTGCATTTTGTTACTGACAGTCTAGTTCCGGTGTGAAGTCTAACCTGGGGTTTTGGTCGTCTGTTGTCAAATCCCTTCCGTAAACTCTATTTTCTACCTACCGTTTTATTCCTTCCCTTTCCACTAAAGTCAATGGTACATCCACCCTGGTTCCACACTATCCACCACCCCGGTTCAGTGTGACCGTGTTCATGTACTGCCTGGCTATGCTACTGTTACTTTCACTGGTTGCCTTCTTCATACTGGATTGCAGTCCATGGGGACTGGGTCAAACGGTTCGGCATCGTTATCTTACCCGTAGGATTCGACCTGGCACTCTGTTCCCAGTATCTACAACCAATACGGACTATGTTCCCCCCGGTTCATCTACGTGCAGCAAACTTCCGGTGAGGTCGAATACAAGCAGCAGATCGCGAAGAGATTCCCACGAGAAATCCGCAGTAGAAAAGGACTTGACAGTCGGTTTTGCACCAAGTAATCATATATGGTCATTTGGTTACTCATTTTCGGGCTCGAGGTAGTCTTGCTATTGTTTTGTCTTGAAATTCGTTCAACCGTGATCAGTGCAATAGTAGTCATGTGACAGATAATATCTGTCGATCCGATGGTTGAAAACGACCTTACTGCACCTTATATGATGGTCGTCTCTATGTTGTTGAGCTAAACGATATCACAAAACTTTGAGTAATTAGTGTAAAATTGCAGCAAAAAGTCGCCCACTTGTACATATTGGACACATTTGGCATGTTAGGGAAACGCAAAAAGACGATATGTAAAAAATGGAACGTTTCTATAGTGCATTAGATGATCCAGCATGGCTTGAGGTTGACCTGACTAAGTTAATCAACTGCAGTCTTGGCACACTGCCGTTAGAGGCCACGACGGTGATCCCCTGACGAACCTCGACTGGTGGCGTCATAATATCGTCGCAGAACAGAGTACTACTTGATTACACAATCCGATATTTCGTTTGCAACAACACATGGAATCTCTTCCAGCTACCGTACCACAAACGTGACTGCTCTGCTCCCAACTTCTGGTCGTACCTCTGCGTTGGTCTTTAATCCATGCATCAGAAATATTTTGTCCATCAGTTTAGCTGTTGATTCATGCTTGTCCGATTTTTGTGGTTGTCTGGTACTTGTCCACAGTGTTCGGTGTAGTGCTGTATGACTTCCTGCATTGTTTTAGGATTGTTAAACACTGTGCTGGTTCTTTGGGACTATGTTACTTTAGCTGAAATAGGAATGCCACTTCGAATGTTCTCATCACTTGCGACATACGGCAGAGGTGAGTCTCAAAAATTAACTAGGCTGTGAAATTTCATTCACACATGCCTGTCATTGGTCATAATCACGGCAAGTAGAGAAACATAAACTCTATGGTTTCACAGCCATTGCTTCGTATGACTTCCAGATGACTAATTTGTGATTATGCAGCAACTTGTAGAGAGCGTTTATAGGACAGGTCATGTGACCGGCCTGTTGCTGTGGCTTGACGGTCGCGGAAGTTGACTTGCATCATCTAGCGGGGTCACGTTGGCACATATCGTAGATTATTATTCTTATTCGTAAATGAGATGGTTCTTCATTTTCTCCATGTTTGCAAGTGTGCCTCCAAATTTAAATAAATGCCTTTTTACTGTCTAAAGGTTTATCATGGTGATTCGTTTTGTAAGCATCACAGTCGTCTTTCCTAAACAACCAATCGACAACAATCTTCTTGCCAAGCACCATACTAGAATGATATTCCTATCCCCAGGAAACACTAATGAGAGTTACTCTAACAAAGGACGGACTGTGAATTTGAAGGATCCAGTTGTGAAAAAGGTTAGCTTCGATCAAGCTGGAGCCAGGCACAAAAATAGAATGTCCGGTCGACACAATCGTTTTACCAACTGAGCTGTGAAGCATGTAAAGAGGGCAAGGCAACTAATGTAAGAAACTGAAACAAAATAAACTGGACTTGTAACGATAAGGTTAAAAACAATCTTGGTGACAAATTAAACAAAGGAAATTGAGGAGTGGTGACGGTAGCTGAATGATCATGACCCAGTTCCTGCAAAGTGAAGTTCTACCAAGTTATCGGTATTTATTGATTTCTGGCTCACTCATGCCCATCGCACTCGTCGTTTTCTTGCTAGGTATTCGCCGTGCTTACATTGATAATCCACCAGTTGGCTCATTTATGACTGCATTGGTCGCGACGCCCCGATCACGACAGTGAAACAGACAACTTCGTATAAAATACACTAAATATACTTGAACGTTAAGCATATTGGTCTGTCGTTGATCGGTATTTTTGCGGACGGATATTTAAGATCGGTGACTTTTGTAAATTCAGGAATTATCGCGTGTTGTAAGTAGTATTTCGAATGACCGAAGGATGATGAATTTAGTATGTCTCCTTAACCCTCAGAGCGCATTTGTCCGTTCGGTCACACGGCCAGTCTTCTTAGTCGCCAGTTCTCCTAAGTGTTTAGTTGAGAGACTTCACTGAGCGTTTTAGCCAGGTTGTGTAAGATCTTCGGTATGCACGGGACAGTTGACATCCTACAACCAGATTAAATCAGGGTTTTGCACTTTCAGTGGTTGTTTAAAACAACCTTGGTTACAATTTTATTGATTCATCTCTACCTAAATTTGAGTGACAATGTAGATGACAGTTGACTACTGTCTTTCTCTTCCTCTCTCTCCATATATCTGGTAACCTATGTGGGTGGATTAAGAGGGTGATTAAGCACCTGTTACTGTTGGCTGTCTCTCATTTATATGCCGATCGAGTAGGGTTACGGTCTTCGCCACGGATTTAGACATTATGATCCACTCTCAGCAACCGTTGAATGAAAGGTTCTGGCTACATCGAAACCTACCCATTCCATGCTGTGTAGCCTCGAAGGCTGACCCCCTACCTCTTCCCCCGTACTTAGTGGTGGAAGGTCTGTTGGTGAATGTCCTGGTGTGTAGGGAGTGTTCGGGAGCATGGTGTCTGTTTTGCAGTCGCTGATCGCATCAATGCTTTGATGATAGGCAAACCGCACGGCATCAGCCCCCGAATGCAGTCGATGCGCCTGCGACTCGGTCGAGGTAAGTGTGCTACATTTGTTAGTGTTTATGTTCTAACTATATGTCACACTGATGATACAAACGACCAATTCTATGATCAGCTGCCCGCCACAATCCGGTTTGCGCCGGTGAGTAACCGACTGTTTGTTCTGGGTGACTTGAAGGCCAGAGTTGGGCGCGACTCGGTAGCTTGGCCGAGAGTCCTCGGACCCTACGGCATTGGTTCAGTCAACGCGAACGGTGATCGTCTGCTGCACCTGTGTGCTACTCACGAGCTGGCTATCACGAACACCCGATTCCAGCTGGCTGCGAGCGACATCACGACGTGGACTCATCCACGAAGCGGTCACCACCACCTACTTGACTACGTGATTGTGCGGCAGCGCGACATTCGTGAAGTGCGCATCACGCGAGTGATGCGCGGGGCTGAATGTAGCACAGATCATAGGCTGGTCAGGACCAAATTGTTTATCCATGTACGCAAGTCCGTTTATTGTAGATCTTTTGGACAACGGCAGAAGCTGGATATCAGAAGGTTGGAGAACTTCGAGACGAAGGCTGCCTTTCAACGTGCAGTCGTCGCTCGCCTGCACAATGCTCCTGTACCCACTACCCCCGAGGGTATGTGGCAACAACTGAAGAAACAGATTATGGTAGCAGCCACCGAGACGATCGGTGTGGAGCGCAAGAAACGCCCGGATTGGTTCGATGACAACAACGTGGCTATCTCCAACTTGGTACGAGAGAAGAATGCCGCGTTCGCCACATGCACAATGGACCCTGGCAATGGAGCGAAGAAGACTAGGTTCCGGAATATCCGCCGTCAACTGGCTGAGCGTGTTCGCGGAATTAAGGACAACTGGTGGAGGAAACAGGGCGAGCGCATGCAGGGCTTCGCAGATCGTCGGCAACACAAGGAGTTTTACGATTCGCTTAAGGCGATCTTCGGTCCGTCTATCCAGTCTACTAAAGCACTGGTAGACGTGGACACCGGTTGTTCTTGCAGCCAGCCGGAAGACATCATGGGAATATGGCGCAAACACTTCGGCAGCCTGTTAAACCGCCCTACTACAATTGATTGGGCGACTGTTAACAGTCTGCCGCAACAGGACGTCAAATCTTCGCTTGCTCTCGCCCCCGACTTGCTGGAGTTGCAGAGGGCGATTGGTCAACTGCGCAACGGGAAGGCTGCAGGCGAGGATGGGCTGCCAGGTGAGATCCTGAAGAATGGCGGTCCGGCGTTGGAACGCGCTCTGCTCCAACTGGTTCACTCCATCTGGGAGCACGAGGTGATGCCGCAAGACTTCAAGGATGCCCTCATCGTACCCTTGTTCAAAGGGAAGGGTAGCAAGCAATGCACCGACAGCTACCGAGGTATCAGCCTCTTGAGCTGTGCAGGCAAGGTGCTTGCCAGAATCCTCCTGAACCGACTGAATGCGTCCGTTCTGGAGATGAATGTTCCCGAGGAGCAGTGTGGATTTCGGTCGAGTCGGAGTACAATCGACCTGGTGTTTGCTGCTCGACAGCTTCAGGAGAAGTGCCGAGAACGGAATCAGCCCTTGTATGCCCTGTTCGTGGACTTCACCAAAGCGTTCGATTCCGTGAACCGCGAGGCGCTGTGGACGGTGCTTGGTAAGTTTGGATGTCCAGGTAAGTTCGTCAATATGGTTAGATTGTTGCATGCGGGCATGAAGGCGAAGGTGCAATCGTGTGGATCGACCTCTGATGATTTCGACATCGTCACTGGCGTGAAGCAGGGTTGTGTTCTAGCCCCAGCCCTATTTAGTTTATATTTGACTGCGATGGTAACAGTTGCTTTTCAGAACTCTGGAGAGGATGGTGTCGAGGTGGAGTACCGGACGGACGGGCGTCTGTTGAATATCCGACGATTTGGCGCCTCAACCCGGCTGCAGACCTCAAGGATGCGGATGCTTCTGTTCGCCGATGACAGCGCTTTGCTAGCGCACAGCGAAGAAGAGCTGCAACGTCTAGCTACAGCATTCGCTTCGGCAGCATCGAAGTTCGGGTTGGACATCAACACAGGTAAGACGTATTCGTTTTTTCAGCCTTCTCCTGGTGGAGGTGCTGCTTGTGTACCTCCACCCGAAATTCGCATCGCTGGAGACACTGTGAATGGCTGCGGGGATTTTTGCTACTTGGGTAGCAACTTGTCGACAGATCTGTCCGTGGACCGCGAGTTGAGAGCGCGTGTGGCAAAGGCTAGCGCTGCTTTCGGACGTCTTGAAAGGCGTGTCTGGAAGAATCACAGCCTGAAGATGGCCACGAAGTTGTGTGTCTACCGCTCAATGGTGCTGTCTATCCTGCTGTACGGCAGTGAGACGTGGACACTGTATCAGCGGAACGTGAGCTATTTGAGCAGCTTCCATGTGCAGTGTCTGAGGCGCATCTTGGGTATTCGGTGGTCGGACATGATTCCGAACACTGAGGTACTGCGGCGAGCGGACATGGACGGGATGGAAGCCATGTTGATGCTGAACCAGCTCCGTTGGCTCGGTCACGTCTGTCGGATGGGCGATGACCGTATCCCGAAGCAGTTACTGTACGGACAAGTGAAGTCAGGTAAGCGAAATCCCGGTGGTCAGAAGCGGAGGTACCAGGATGTTGTGCAGGTGAGCCTTTCACGTTGTAACATTGATTTTAGATGTTGGGAAGATTTGGCGTTGAACCGGACGGCCTGGAAGAATACGGTTCAGGCGGGCGTCCGAGCGTTCAACGAGCAATTATTGCGTGGTCGCGAGCGGAAGCGTGCGGTTCGCAAGGGAACCATCGGTGCCATAAGTCGCGGTGACGTGACTATATGGCGTTGCGATGTGTGCGGCCACGAATGCGCTGGCCGTTTGGGGCTAGTAGGTCACCAACGCACTCATAGTACCCAGTCGGCGAAGAGTACGTTAGGCTCAGGTAGGTCATATCAGTATATTTATTCCACTTCTGTTAATGACTGCATCGGCCAACATCCTGGTCATTGACAATTAATCCGCTCTTCTTTTCAGAAACTTGAGTGTCTGTGGTCTTCTATGCATTCTTTACTTCGGTTTTGTCGGTGTATTGTTGTATGAATGATCTGCCTGGCTTTTCATAGTCCAATGAGAACTTTGCTTTTTATCCTTATCTTCTGTGGGATGCACTAACCAGCATTGGTCGGCTGGACACAAAGGCCCCACTGGCACACCTCCTGGTCTTATTCCTTCGGGGTTACACTGGATATATGGTGTGTTGGTGGAACTGCGATTGGTGCAGCAATTGGTGCAGTGATGGATAAGCGCAGGCGTCCTTTGGCTTCAGTCATTGTGACAGGCTAATCCGAATCGGATGCCGCCATCCGGTGTAGGGAGAATGAGGACTGGATCACTCTTTCCGAGTGCTTAACTAGTTAACTTCAAGGACCTCTTGTTCCTGAGCCCCGTGACTTTTTAGTCGTTCGTACTCGAGTGCGTTCATCAGACTGCCTACCTTACTTCACTTTGTCAAATCGTGAACGTGCTACACACATTCTGTAATTGCGTGACATTTCGTAATACGATCATTGTGTTATTTTTGGGTCTGAGGGTGATCAATTGGATTAGCGAACGTTTGTTTGACTCATAAGCCGTACTCCTTTTTGACAATATTCGTACAATTCTCTTGGGTTTTTAAAATAGGCTTCCTATGTTTCCATACTTGATTAAATTACATTGGAATTCTCTGCCATATCCAGCCTCATCGCGGAAAGTCTTTGCCACTTCAAGCGAGCCAATCATCGTCTTGATGCCCACAGCCCTGATCAATAATCGACACGCCAAGTTGGGTTTACAAACTGGCGAATTTGTTCTGGCGATTATTTTACTCGCCTACGCGAGCCTGTTAACCAACGGCTTTTTACCAGCGTTCCAGTCCTACTCGTCTGCATCCTACAGCATCTTGACGTATCATTTGGCTGTCACTTTGTCCGGAGTTGTGTGCACCGTGGTGGCTGTCGTGGCGACGTATTTAGTTCACCGATCGAAACTGGCTCAATCTGCCCGTACACATGAATTAGACCATGTTGGAGATCAGACACATGATGGGACTGATTGGGCTACCGGCTCATACATTTCGCACACCCAGATGGCTTGGCTGTTGATTGCCGGATTGGCAAGCGCTCCTGCTGGCCACGTAATTTTTCTAGCCACCACAAGCCCAAATCCTCCTTCGCTGTGCGGTTTCGGACCAATTTTGGCCGTGAGTTTCGCTGGTGTTTCCACTGTTTTACTTAGTCGACGTGTGAAGTAGACAGACTTTTGGCGTGGATTTCACAAAGTATTAGCCTCCATCCGCAACACTACTGGTCCATATGGAGTGTATACTATGGGATCGCTCATATCTAAACACGGTTGTTCTACTTAACTGAGGTTCGAATCAATCCTCTCCGCGTTATCATTGTTGATTGGTGCTGACGCCATTTATCTGTAGACAGCTGTGCTTACAGCCACGCTCAACTTGTAAGCTAGATTTATACTTATTTCTGTCGAACGCTTTAGGTTGCTCAGGGTGAGTGGTGGACATTGCGTTGATTCAATGGGCCTGAAGTGAGTTCAGCCTAAAATGCTGATTTCCCAGTTAGTCACATAACTAACCTCTCATTTCCTAATTGGAACTATCTGTTCTTCGCAACGTGAACCTTTTTGATGTATTCAATACCCATAGTTATCTATGATCGAGTCAGGGAAAACTGTGCAGCTAAATGTGTAACCAGAGCTGTATTTGTAAAGCTGTTTGCGTAAATAAACAATGAGCTAGTGGAAAGTATTAACAAGCGGAGTTCGCGCATCTGATGACCGAGCAAGCGTTAGTTGTGTCATGTATTCCGCTTGTCAGCTTAGCGTTTTTCGTATCAGGATTTATCTTTTGAAACTAACAGCAGTTTTGTAAAATCGCGGGATAGTCACGAATTGTGAGCATCCTGACTCGATTTGCCCCACAGTACCTCCTGACTAGACGGAGGCGTTGTGATAGAATAACTAGCGATCACGAAAAACCCCAAAATTGTATGAAAACGTAATATTTGAAGGTGTGTTGGAGAATTCCTTAAGTTTAGTGTTGTCATCGAAATATGCAGACGGTTCCACAGCAGTACGTGTGTGGAACAACGAATGCTCGAATGCTAGTCAAGTGTCTTGCATTTATGAGTGTATGAATTCTGGGCAAGTGATGAAAACAAAACGGGCACACACAACAGCATGTTCCGAGTTCAGGTGGATGTTTAGAAAAGCATGACAGTCCTTATCAGAGTGGCACCAGGTGTGACTGACTGTTATACGATCCAGCTGTTGTGCGGTTAAGAAGCCCAAGGAGGTCTCCATATAACACACTGTCGCTTTCTGTGCTTAAGTATATATATATATATATATGTATATATATGAATGTTGAGATGCACATGTCTTCAACAGCCTTTCGACAATGTCAGTATGTTGTGCCCGGACAAACACATTTCCTAGCCACTTTTCCTCAGCAGAAATACGACCGAACTGAACATTCAAATCGCCTGCCAATATGATGATGTCACAGTGTCAATCTGGACTCAGTCGAGTAACAGTTGCTCTGCTTTGGAACTCGGTGCTATTCTCACTGCAGCTTGGCCACCCGATTCAGCCTCAGTGCCACCAGAAACCGTGAGAGGAAATTGATTGGATCGATAGTTGTCCGGGGATGAGCCGAGCTAAAGTCTTAGACTCGCACCTCCGGCAAGCAGCACACATCGGTCTCCAAATTTAAGGGAGTAGTTGTCGAGGTAGCTTACCGACCGACTTGTCGAATAGTGTGGTCGTTGTTTTGGTTTTATAAAATGGTTATCAACCGAGGGCACGGTGAAGGTAGAAAACTTGGCAGGCAAAACAGAAGGGGAAAGTCGTAGTGGTTGAATAACGTCACTGTCGGGAGAACGATAATTTCTAGTAAGTCACTGCCGTTTATGCCGTGGAAGGTGGTTTACTTGAAGGACCCCAACCTGAGTCTCTGACTCAGAAGTCTGGTTTGCGAAGCAACAGGATACAGGGTTCTCTTTGGGCAATCTAACCGAAACTAACGACTCGAGTCTGACACATTTCGCAGTGAGAGGCTTGTCCAGCCCGAGGGCGCGGTGAAGACACTGCTGCACTGAGTGAATATAATCCAAGCTACATAAGGCTTTTGGGTGATACCGGATGTTTTTCGGCCGTGTTGGATAGTACGCCGACGGACACGATCAACTGTTGTGCGATCAGAGTGTTCTTTGTTTGGTGGCTTCCTTTCTAACCCTCTTCCTGATTCGAAAGACAGCGGTGCCATAACTACAAAAGTGGTTTTTTTTGTACGCTCATAGGATCGGGCCTCATTACTTCCTCACTATTATGAGGTCAGTCGTACGACATACAATCCTATCAGTGTATCTGCTTTTCGTCTGACTGCTCCTCCTTCCAGGGTTACACCTGGAAGGACCGAAGTCCTAATCAGCATAGCCCTTCGGGTCAATGCAATGTACAAGTCTGGCCTCCTCGTCAAGGTATGAAGGTAGATTGGATTGACCTATGGAACAGAATGACACCGAGGTAACCTATCAGTAAATGGCTTTTTCACCAGTAAAAAGGGAGTCGCTATGGTTGTCGGAAATATATTAACTATCTTTTTTTTGGGCAATATACAAAACACTACAACTTCTGAGAATGTTAGGAGGGGCGAATTAAAATGCAAATGGGTTAACCGCTTCTGCAGAAGTGTGGAGGAGGTGTCATCCGCCTAAATAATCTTAGGCACATTTGAAGGAAGCGGGTTTGATGGCGTATGCAATTTTTTCACGTAGTTAATGGAGAAAGTACTTTGGTTTCCAGAACGTCTGAGTTAATCAGCACAAAAAAGGTTTACATCAATGCGCCCGTTCGCCTAGATTTTGCGCATCACTGTAAGCCGTAGTTTGAGCAAATACTTTTGTCAAACTGATTGAGACCTCACTGTTACGGCAGAAACACATGACTCTGTCTCCACCAAAACTGCATGATGTGGGTCAGCGTGAGTGTCAAGGGTAAAATTGGACCGATGGTGCACAATATTCTTTTAGACTGCCAATTGTTTTAGATCGCGGCTAGGGATCTCCACACCCTTCATGGGTGTTGAAACATTACTTTAGGTCATCCGGAATTAGAGAATTCTGTAGTCAGTAACCATCAAATCTGTAAATGGATCATTTCGTTCGTCGACCCATTTTTTAAAGACCCAGTGGTGAAAATTTGCTCAATTCACCGCTTATCCAAACTCCGACACAACGGAAGATCTGATAGGGGGCCAATCCAAATGTCGCATTAGAGATGCCGCCAATTTGTTTGTTCCGTATTGCACCCACTAACTTACACTTTGTGACTGCATGTGTGTGGCGTCCGCGCCTACCGTTGTCCGCACGTCACCTGGCTGCCCGTGTTCACGTGTCCCGCTCTCTCACCTCGGCCCTGAACGATCCAGTCGTGTTACCCACACAATCGATTGGGTGACTGCTTATCTTATCTATGTCTCATCGTTATTATGATGTCATGCACTCGTGCTCGATGAAGTTACGCGCTATTGCTGTTACGTGTTCTCATTCTACTCTAGGCCGACTGCGTGTCAGAGCTCGCAGTTTAACTTGGTTCTAAACTGTAGCAATGTGTTACTATGATCAGCCAATGATGGACTGTGATTTCTGTAATTCGGCTTCTCATCTCATGAATAACAACAGCTTACTGCTACAGTATCAGGTCTTTTTAATACTTGCGTGGTAGGTTTTAGTTCAAGTGCGATTTCTAGGGTTATTCGAATTCCCTAATTTCGAATATCACACATCCTCCCTTTGGTTCGCCAGTGCTGTCCCACTTTGGTCATCACTATTCATTCATTGTTGATCGCCGGATGAAGGAAATAGGGTTCGCCTTTATGCAGTCTCCATAACCGAAAAAGTCTGCACATGAGTTGTTGGTAGCTCATTTGAGGTCCTCAATGTTGGTCAGATTGTTACTCATGTTTTTGGTTTCTCCTAGACTTTAAGGCGATTCTTGTTCCTCCTGTTGAGCTTGGAGTGGTTGCACGCCGCATAGGTGCTGTGGGTTGCTTGATTTTGTTCAAAGTTCAAGTTGAGACTGGTGCGTTCGTTCACGTGATGCTAGAACAAATGTAACTCAACTTTCCGATCAAATACGTGACTATTTCGTCGATCGGAATTTTACGGACTAGTGTGCCCACAGCAACTGACCCATTTGTTGCGGTCCTCCTCATGCCATCAGCATACTGTTGGTTTGCCATGACAACACTTCTGCTTAAATTCAATGGCAACGACACTGAGTATCATTACGTCTTCGATGACTTATCCAGGCGTCAGTCAAGCTGTGGGTAAGCCTAGATCGCTGCTAGTTGTTGGGCCGAACCATCAGCCATACCACAGAATCTACTGTTGGAGGTAAGAAACAAGATTTTCCAAAAATGACATGCATACTCTGTTGTCACTCATCGTCCAGTTGTTTGTTTGCGAGGTGTAAGCGCTTTCATGTTGTATGTTTAGATCTCAGCATTGGGCTTCCTCCTTTTACCTTGAGGTTTGCTCTTCTCTTCGCAGTTATACAGCAGCGTGAGCCGCTCATGTGTTGCTGTCTGTAACGATGATGATGCAGACAGAAAGAAATTTGTTCCATGTTTGTGATCTGTCCTCTATGGGTCCGTTATCAATCTGCATGCGCACAAGTCGGAACGGTCAGGGTATATCCACACGACCTGTGCATGTTCCCATAAGATGTGTCAAAGGGCAATCGGAACAGTATGCTGTAATCAATGCGCGGGTTAGACAACATACTGCCTCAGTCAGATTTAGATGTCCTTCCTGATGCACAGGTGCCTACACTTTGTATCCGAATACTCGGTTGTATTTTTTAGAGCGATACAAACCGTGGATGTCTGCCCGTAATGTTGTGCTATTTTTCACTCGCCAGTCAGGCATAATGCTCAGTCTTTTTGTAACATTTAAACTATATTTGGCCTGCATATTGTCTAAAGTATATTTTTAACGCGACATCGACAATTGATTTCGTAGTGTCTTAGGTGACTTGTCTTGTTGAGCTTCCGTATGCCATTTCAGCCTGAACGAGTCTGCAAACGCTCAGTCTCCTATCCGCTTTCATACAGCTATTTCCGTATGCTGCATGCCCACCAACAAATATTTCTTCCAACAGGTTTTGTCTTGGATTCTATTGCGAGCCGGATTCTCCGGTCTTCGTACATGGTTGTGGCTTCATTTGTCCAGTCGAAGTGATGAGCCGATGGCTTTGAGATACGCCGGTCTAGCGACTCAAATCGGAGCAGCATTGGGAGCGATTGCAAGCTTTCTCCTAGTGGTGCAGTTTCAGTTGTTCCAACCCAAACATCCATGTTAACAGGGTATCTCGATTTTTGGTCTTTCTGCAGTGATCTCTAGCATTTGCTGTCTGTCCTTGTGTTGACCTATTCCATATTAGTCTCATCGTACCTCCCACCTCACCCGACCATATTTTTTATACAGTGACACTGGCACTGCTCGATAAAGCTACTCGCGTTTGTGTCTTGGCTAATTTAAAAAAAACTCATACGTTTGTGTTGGACGCAGTCTGTGATCCTATCTTCTATTGATTTCATCCAGCTTTCAAATTTTTGACTCAAAAATGCAGCCTTGTTGGTAGACACATAAAAAGAAACAAAATCAGGCTGTTTGACATTGGCAGGTTCTGCCTTTAATAACCGTTTTCGTTCTGTTATGCATTTGCAACCGCCCATCCACGGACGTTTGGGTGACTAATATCTGGTTGGGGGTTGGTTGACCTCTTTTGTAACTAAACTTGTGAGTGAAACAAGATCCATTTGCCTCGGTATGTTTAAACTTTACCATGCTGGACTGCATAACTTCCGTCAGTGAAACTCACGGATAGTCACGTGCGAATTAGTCATTCGATCACAAATATTGTTTACTTGGACTAATTCTTTGTTTTGAGGTTCACTGTGATAGCCCAAGTCGAGATAAACGGGTGTGAAGCGTCAAAGTTTGAGGCGAAAATCATGCGATGTTAATAATGGCACCCGTTTTACTCAGCTTTTTTGCGACAACCAGATGAAACCTCTCAATAGCAGCGTGGACATAACGTTTTAAGTTGGTTTCATTGATGTACTGACTAAGGCCTTTTGGCCCAGTGGCATTTATGAACAGAAAAATCATCTTGTAATCAGTCTGGGTGCGTTGGCAATATTTCAGTTGTCTTAATAAAATATTTGTGACTGTTTGACGTTTTACGGGGTTAACTTCAAAGGGAACTAAACCGACGTCGTTCAAAGAAACACTAGATGCTCGCAACAAAATAGGAGGCTCAAAGTGGGAAAGCGAGCTATACGGAAAACATGGAGCATTTTGTCATGTCCTCCGCATTTCCAGACAGGGCGGCACCACATGGGGCTTAGTAGCGAGTTTTGTATTGGCGAGTCGAACCAACTCAAAACCTGTTAAAACTACCAGATGCTTTATGGGTCAGTAATTATATGATCACATGGAGATCGGTTCGAGCGAGTCCAAGAGATCGAGGCGATGTGTTCGTCCAGGTTTGTAAGCGGTAGGTGTGGTGGTACAGACAATGATTATGAACACGGCATTAGGAACCCTAGGAAATGCAGTGTATGCGTTGTCTAACTGGGGAAAAGGCGCAGCTACCACAAAATGATGAGGTATCACATGGAAGTAGAACCGCACACTAACTGATTACTATTCTCATGGCGCATTTTTTAAGAGTAAATAGAAACTACTGCCATATATCATCATCATCGTGACAGCGTTCGAAATACGATCAGTAGCCGCGAGGATTCTACAATGACAGTTTGAGCAATATTTTGCAAAATGGGAGCGCTGGGATGCGCAGGCAGTAGAGTTTCATACATCCTGTGTTCTATTTCATTGTCACCACTCCAAACGAAGGTAACCACTACCTGCCTGAAGCTGTCAAAAGTTTTCAGGGCACCTAAAACGTGATAATCGATAAATACTTAAGTACGCAGTTCCGGTCGAATAGCTTCATATAAACAAAGAGTAGCGCTGATAATGAGATGCCTCAGAGATTGAGTGCACTTAGCAACACGTAAAATTGGTTTGCCGGCTAGTTTGCGAAAACTACCTTGGCGCATGTTCGAGAGTCACATGCCGTCACGAGCGACATTCACATACGGTTTGACGAACGGGATTTAGGTTCACATTACTATCTCCCTCCAGACTGCGCAACTAAGTGTGTCTAATCATGATCACACGATTGTACCAAGTACATGTTTCTGTGTGATTAGGGATGTGAAAGAAAAGGTTCTCAATTGACTAGTCATTACCTTGTGAAATTTGGACCTTAGTGCTTGTGTAACGAAAAAGTGCTCAGTAAAGCACAATGTTTATTGTCCAAACGGTTGGCTGCCACGCCACGTGCTCGCTCGCTTTTGGATGTAATTAACCGCCGCGTTGTAGTATTCCGCCGAGAGCTGGAATACTCGCACCTCCGATTTGGCAATCCACCACACTTTCAATGTTTCATCAACTGTGGGTCTTGAGAAAATCACTGTGGACTGGACAGTCAGCGGTTGAAGAATATGGTGGCTACCTCCTGGAAACCTCGACCGTCCACTGCTTAGTACAACCAGTTCATAGGCTCGTTCTGAGCTACGCTTTATCAGTGTTGACCTTCAATTGGTCTCGGTTAAAATGTGTTAAATTCTCTGCTGTGATCTTCAGCGCATACGAAACCGTTTGTGTAGTGGAGCTGAGCGCGGGTATCTCTCTGGCAAACAGTCCATTAACTGGCATGCCGAACGAAATGCGCGAGAGCAGATCACCACAGCGAACTGCTCGTCAGGATCTGACAGCAGAACCAATGTGCATAACTCGCTAGAGGTGGCCGAACTACATACTGTGAGGATTGAGTCGCGGAACAGTTGTCTCCGCGGCGTTGCAAGAGATCCGAAGGCTGGAGTTTTCAGGTGCGTTTCAAGTCAGTTAGCATCTTGCAGAGACGATGTAAGAACATCAAAAATAGCATTGGGCCTCAGTTAAGTGGGCTAGTAAGCTTATACGGTTTGAAGGCAAACATGATGCGTGTAACACAAACAAGCTGAACAAGCTTGTCAGTAGAAAAAGGAGAGATTTACCATTGAAGTATCCGCGGTTACTTGTTATTAGTACTTGGGCTGGGTTGGAATTACTCATTTGTTTAAATACAAGGTGTTCTTTTGGAGAATGAACTGACCACGGGTAATTTCGGAGGCACATAATGTAACGAAAAAGACGTTCACTAAAGCACATTCTTTGTTGTCCAACCCGCTGGTTCCCGTCCTACGCGCACGTTCGCGTTGGAATCAGAATTCCGGTCCACAACATTCCAGGTTTCCGCTCACACATCGTGTGCACTTCGGCCCGCTTTGTTTGTGTTCGTAGCCTTGTCAGGGGTTTTCTCACCTGCCATGTCTCGCCCGTTGGTCCGATCCAGTTGAGCGATGGCTCATCCAGTCGCCCATGCCGTCTCCGATCCACTCACTGTGGGCTTTTGGACGTACCTCCCGGCCGCGTTGTGGCATTCCGCCGAGGGTTGAAGCACCCGCACCTCCGGTTAGATAATTCACCCCAGTAAGTTTGAATCCAGAGTACCTCAATTCAGACTTGTGAGACAGTTTCGTTGACGCTGAGACCGTCCGCGACATGAGTGGAAGAGATTTGGTGCAAGTGTTCAAGAGTGATCGCCTATAGACTGCTGGATGTATCTGCATGAAGTCGGATGACCGTCGTTGTGTATGAAAGTCACGCTGTTTGAAGTAAGCAGTAAAGCCTGTAAGCAACCTGTGGGCATGCCTCTTGGTAACGTTGAGCATGTGATTAAGGAGCTTCCACGGAACCAATAATTAATTTGAGACATGCAACCATTTGGTAACTAAGCCGACTCGATGGGCTTTGGTCAAGTGTATCCGTTACTGAGCCTCACAATTAATCTATGGTTCTTGTAATGAGTGAATTTTGATCACGAACCTAGCGCGTATTGGTTCTCTCGGTTGATTACGAGTAACCGACATCAAGGACGAATCCCAGTTTAGCAATGAATATATTGAGGGATACTGCAGCAGAAAGGCTGGCAACGTTTGCGTTCACATGATCGGGTGTGACAAGTGCTGCGGCCGCTAGTTCTAGAGATCTTACACCTTTCGCTGGTGGAGATCTGTATCGCGCCTTGATGTTGGGGCAAAGCTTGTGCTGATAAAAGCTGTTCGACTCTGTTAAGGACTGTCGTGCCTTTTGGAGCAACCACCTGGACCATGCCGTTGTGCGTGCCCGTTTCGTTTTGTCATTTGCCCAGAGGACTTACGCTCGTAAATGCAAGGTGTTTAACTGGCATTCGAGCGATGAGGATGTGAAGAACGCTTACCAAAAAGCGTTGGCAGAGAAGTTGCCCAGTTCGAGTCAGACGAACGATCCTAACGAACACTGGGAACAAATCGCCGGAGCTATGAAAGCGTG
>QNGE01003480.1:18185-32563 GCA_008508345.1 Paragonimus westermani | reverse complement strand
GTGAGCAATGCGGCAGTTCGCCGGCGCGTATTCCGGAACGTTCGGGATGCGCAATCAATTGGTCAACTAATTGCGCTGCACAGCTTGCGATGGTTGGGTCACGTTCTCCGTATGCCATCTGAGCGTTTACCGTACCGGGCATTATATACTGAGGCCACCAATAGCTGGGTAGAACCGCGTGGCGGTCAACCAACAACGTGGTCAGGAAATATGAAGACCTTGACTGCTCCATTGAGCAAAGTGGGCAGGCATCGCCTGCCTGGATGGGGTCCTCGTGATCACTCAAACCGCTGGTTACAGACGCTATCCGAGATGGCGGTGTGTCGCAGTCAATGGCGTACCTGTATACATACCATTTCTAGTTCTTCCATTTAGTCTTCTTCAATCTTTGTTGCCCTTCGTAGTACTCTTTCCTTCTAGGATATTCCACGTCACTGTTGAGGTGAGCGGCGGCCCGAGCCACAGTACCTTTTGGTCAGGCTCATGTCTGTTTTTGATGATGATGATGTTCGACTCACTGTCACAATCGACCATCAAGGGAACATCTTGGTCCCAGGAACAGTGGTGGTCAGTCGGCTTTTTGAGACAGCTTATCCGAGCTTAAATCCATACGACTGTGGAGTTCAAGCGGTAGCATTCGACTAGCTGAGACATAGCGAAAACCCAATGCCAATTATCGAGTTGGATACAACTCAAACAATTGGCCCTGACATATTTGCTGAACTAACTTGTCATAAATTTCCACCTTCTGTTAATCTACTTTAATGTACTTTCTCTGACTAGGAGATTCTAGCGAGCAAAACTGCAGCACTGTCGACAACAGTACATCAGTGTCTGATGCTCCCGCATAATAACGACACGGATTACCAGTCACACAGTCTCTGGTTCGAGTCACGGTAACTACGACATGAAAGTTTCCAACTTGTACGAGAATTAGTAGGTCACATGACAATGTGTGCCCTATCGGCGATATTCCTAAATGCATCACAGTGGTGACAAGACGGAAGAGAGTTAGATTAAAGAGCAGAAACACGCCACTTGATAAGCGGAATTCTTATTGATAAAATCAAACTGTTAACACCAGGATGCCGACACTGAATTGTAAAACCGATTTGAAAATAAGAGTAAGGCCACATCTCAAACTGCACCTATTTAGCCTTGATTGATTGACTGTTCCAGTACCACAGAAAACTCAGTAAGACGGTAACGACATTCATGTCACTTAGGCTAATTAGCTGCTAGTCCACGACGTCTCCTACTGGAGGCTAGGTGGGCCACGGGAACGTTATAGGAAACGAACGCCATCTACTATAGTTAGCTCAGTAGTAACTGTTTTCATTTCTCTGTCAGTATAATTCTCCTACCACACGTCCCCTGCCTATGGAGTAAGTACGTAGTGTCAGTAAAGACTGGATAAATGTACTGGCCTAGTCCTCGCAAACAAATAACGGTTTCCTAACCGAATCGTTGCTTGCGCCTCAGCTCCGTCTAACACGTACACCTGAGAATAATAACCTCAAACAATTGTAACACGAAAACCGTTCTGACGCCCGAACTGCTTCTGCGGAAAAGTGGAAAACGAGAGTGGAAGAGTGCGTTTCGAATTCTACATTTGTACACACCATCAACAACACCAAAAACGATAGAAAGGGCGGAACATTGATGGAAAGCCGATCAACCTGTGTCACGAATAGCTGCCTTGCTCGGCGTTTTTGAGGCCTGGTAGCGTTCGATTAATTTCTGTCGGCGTTGCTCGTGGTAGCGTATAAGGTCTTGGTGTTGCAGATGAACGTGGCCGAAGGCTATCTGTTTGTCTTCCACACAAGGTCTGGACCTGAAGTGGGTAATAGGGGAGTAACGTAACGACGTTATGCTTAAAAGACAACCGATAACATCTCATATGGACAGTTACAGTCAGCATTCAAATCTGAATGCACAAGTATGTAGCTGAAGTTGTCTATTCAACCTAGACAGTGAACATGAATAAACAACATAGTCGTACTTCGGATACCTTCTTTAATATACAAACTTAGCGGGCTATTTCAAAAGTACACACAATTAATCAGAAGCACCGTTACTGTCATTAGCTGTTGCACTTCTTTTTCACACAGCGAAAACTGCGGACTATCAAACATCTACTAAGGCGTTGGAGACCATCATTTACGGAAGTCCACCATTCTGATGTTTATTTACAGTTCGTTGATTCTAATCCCCGGTACGCATGGTACTGAGTAGAGCTATCAAGGTCGAACCAACTGTCTACCGTCTCGCTAGTGACCACCGGAACCAACCGCCTACAGAAGCACCACACCATCACACGAACGTCACACTTTTGTGCACTCCTTGTCGGCAAAGATCGCGTATTGACACAATGAAACCGCCATACAACATCCCATTTGGTACGGATGGACAAGGTGTTCAGTGCCTTGCCCTATTCCACGTCTATTACTTATTTGACATCTACAGTATTATCACTGTGACCACCAGTCACCGCTGAAACCGATCAAATTTGCAGCCAAGTCAAATTCGATTTCGTTTCAGCGGCATACACGTCATTTGTAGGGACTCGAAGCGCCTCTGACCACAAAAACCGTTGCTAAACGTACAAACGAACAGTTGTTGTGACCGAAGACACTTAGACTGAGAAGCTGTTTACTGTTACAAGATGTGAAAATACACTACAGTCATAAACACCATTCTGCAATGCCGGCGTGCTGTCGCAATTGTTGCTAGTCATGCAAGCTAATTTCTTTGTGAACATGTTTCACATGAATGTTTCGGATTGTCGTTTCCACTTTCCCGCTCACCTGATGCCGGGAAGCGCGATGATTTTCGGGTAACCAGTCGTCTTTTTCGAGTTTTATCATACATACACACGCACATCGCACTATTTACTAACACCGCTGGGTAACATGTAAGTTCTGACTCAACAAGAAAAGTGTTGTTGGTCAGCAGCAAACTAATCCGACTGAAGAGTGCTGGCTGCGTTGTGATTCCACAGAACGTTAGGTTGGGGCACGATGTCTAATGGCTGAAGGCAAGGAGGTGATATTTCAGATATGAAGAGGCGGCGGATGCTATTCATTCCAGTACCTGATGCTAGACTGCACAAAATAGAAGCTGACAATTGTTATGACCCTACTGTCAGTGCGGAATCATAACACGAGACTTGAGACTGTACAGCGGATTTTCTGCCTCTCGGCAAGTGACCAAAATGAATGTGTCACGTTCACCACAAATATGACCAGTCTGACAACCGACCAATCAGAAAGCAGAAACCTACTGATCCAATTTGACCGGATAGCCAATGGCTGATAAAACAAATGAGGGCGGTAGGGTACAAGTACGCCGACCACCTGTAACGGTCGGAACGCGTCTGCAACAACAACCGAGTTCAAGTGTTTAGAGTGCGAGAAAGCCATAAGATTCAAAGTATTTACGAATAAATGAATAAAAACCGTCTAATTGATATGTGAACACCAAAAACAAGTGCTTATTTCCAGTCCGCTGCCACGACAGAAGGCCACTGAAATGTTACTTGAATTGAGAGACGCTAAGCTGAAGAAGTAGTGAAAATGGTGATTTTTCATTCCTATTTTCGTGGACGCACGGTTTAGATGATGCTGTAAAATGCACTGGTGAGCATGGGGAGAAAAGACGAGCAGTAGTTGGGGATGAAATGGATGAGGCAAAGATGCGAAAAATCAGAAAAACAACGGATGTTTCATAAATCATTCATTATTAATAGTTTTAGTTTATATGAGAACTATAAATAAGCTGATGTTTCTGTTATATTCTTGAGATGGTGCAACCCTCAGTTATCTTTCTAAATCTCTCACCGTGAACATCTCTCTGAAGGAGTCACTTATCTAGGTCTCGAAGGTCGATCGCTGCATGGAGTTTTTAACGAAGTAAGGTTTGCCCAACTGGCAGTAAATTAGTCTCAAAGCGTTTATTGGAAAAAGTAGGGGCAGTACTGACGCTCGAGACTAACTAGTAAACCAGGGTTGTGCTAGTACTAGAATGTTGATGTGAGTGTAATGCACAGCGCAAGCCACTTGTGGTGGTGGTTAAGCGCAGGCGTCCTTCAGCTTCAGTCACTGTGATGGGCTAATTTCGAAACGAATGCCGCCGACCAATAAACAGATGCGGACGCTTTATAAACAAGCTACCGAAATGTTGAGTCCGTTTTCGTTCCATTTCTAAGACGCATCCGTAAGAACATCAGTACTGAAGATATGCGCCCTTAATTTCAAAAATACTGAAGGACTTTAACAAAGTTGATGACTGAGCACGAACAAAAACGCGGCCTGACAACTTGCGTAATCGAGCTAATCAGACAGCGGTTTTAGACAAAAAAGGACGATGAACCGTCGAGTTGTGAGCTAAGCAAAATTTTACCACAGCATTCAGTTACTCCCATTGTCGTCTTTGGATGTGTGCTCGTTCGGTGACAAAAGTCAAGTGTACATCCGTATGTCTCCACTCATAAGGTACGAATAATCGTGGGCATTTGCGAAACAGACAGCGGTGACATTTGCAGTTCCGAATGTAGCCGGTACACCCTTATCCCGTAAGCTAATGGAAAAAAGTAAATCAACCATTCACGTGATCGAATATGGCGAATTCCCATCTAAAAAGCCGTGATCATGCCATTGGCCATATGCACACCACGATTATGTGGCAACTTAACAGACGAATTGAGCGATTCATACTTGGTTGCATAAACACACTGACTTCCCAATAATAGTAATAATAAATCTGGATAGCAAGCCTAAAACCGAGACCAACTATCGGCTACCGGTGTTTCGTGTGGAACTGGTCAACGAGAAATAAAAACCAGACTGAGTTTGAACGGCAACAATTTCCCCAATGTTAGTCAATAGAACCAAGCATGCACAATTAAGTTTGACGATTAGAAAAGGCTGGGACCACCGCATTGTTAGGTACCCATAACAGTTTGGAACGGTTCCCCATTCATTGAATTCGTATCCGTGTGGCTCGAATGATTCAACACAAATTCAAAGCGATGGTTTAGATGAACAAAAAACCTCGCAAGCATTTGATCTTTAAATGACCATCCGTCAAACAGCGGATATGAAGTGACAGGACTGAGAATGAACTTCATTGATCAGTTATGTTGGTCACAAATCCGGCTCGTACGTAAAATTACAAACTGCTTGAGTAAGCTACACGTGGACATGGAACTGCAAACTCAAATGGTGGCGCTCACCTGTACATTTTCATCAGGTCATATCGATCGACCAGCGTCAACTTGGTTTTCATCTCCTCTAATTGTTTTGGTGATAAATAATCAAACATGCTGTCGTCTATGCCACGATAACCATGCAAGAACCACTTGAACTTCCAAGGAGGTGGCAACAATTTGACCTGGACGACAATAAGAAGTAGACGTGTATGTATAAAATACAGCAACATTGGTTGATAATACAGATTTCCCTCTGGAAAGATAGGACCCAGTGGTCTCGTTCGGGAGTGAGCCGTTCTAAGAAAACGATTCAAATCACGCATCGACGGTACATGTACACATACTAACGGGACACAATATTAGTTGGGAAAAAACGGTTGTGACCGTTTGTACACTGAACCTCCCTTAGAATATCTTGCATTTGATACTGTAAATTGTATGTGCTGTTTGAGGTGTTTTTGCTATTGCTGATGATAGGCGTAGTTTCCCTGTGTATTTTTCAGCTTTCGACACGACGACCTGTTGGTTAGTAGGATCAACCATTTCGCAAGATCCGGAATGAGGGTATGTTAAGTAAGGGAGAACAGAACAACTCTATGCACGGTCACGCGCATACTAGGTCCGAAACCGGACCTAATTGAGAGCAGAATGTTAGAGGCAAACGACTTGCATACGTCAAGATATTCGAACAATAAATTCTATAAGACGACAAGGAATACTGCTACAGTTGGTAATTTATCTCGTGGGTATAGAAAGAATAAGTTCAGTGAGAAGTGGGTGCGATAAACCACCTCCTCGTGCCAACTAGGCAGTCTCGGTTCAAATCTTGACTGGCTAGGCGTTCGGCAACTTCAGATATAGCTAACCACTCTACCTGATTACAATGTACTGGTTAATCTCGATCAACAAAATGAAAATACTACCAGCGCCTCCGCACCAGCATCTAACAGTACACAGTGGAGTACATCCGTTCAGAATGTGGCTAGCTACGTAAGTCGAACTCTGGTTTGACGATGTATACTCGTACGCATCGATGGTGCAAAACAGGAATTAGGTGCTCATCCTTCTCCACACTTTGACTGCACCCATTTTAACCACAGGCTTTCGATCAAAAGTGGGCTCATTCAACGCAGGAGGCATGCGCATCCTGTCGAACGCTANAATTACGACTCATAAACGAGAGAGCGCGCGTTGCGTGTGACTAGCGATTTGGACAATAAAGATTGTGCTTTGTTGGACGCCTTTTCGCTACAATATGTGCGGAAGTAGCCAAATTAAATTAGTCTCAACAAGAATCGGCTTCCCTTGCCAGATTTACCGACGAGCTCCATTCGAAGTGAACTTCATCGCCAGCTCCTGCCACGTTTTCTTGGTCATACTCTGGAGAGCATCAAGATGCGTCTACATGCTGCGGACTGGCGAAAAGATACTGCACCTACTGCCAATCCAACCTCCGCCACACAGCCAAACGACGTTGGTTAGTGAGTCCTAAGCGGCTGAACACTCCGAGTAGATTTCCTGTTTGGCCCAAACAACACTAACCCAAATTGAGCCCAACAAGAAGATTTCCTTACATAAACACGAATTGTTACCAATTGTTCACGCGCTTCATGCAGACATTTTCACAATGGCCCAGACAAAGTCGCTGCTTAATATGCACGCCTCACAAGCTGTTCCGTACACGTGGCAACTGGTCACCCGACGATGTGCTCGTGTCGCTGCGGGAAACTACTCGATCATGAAGCAGGTACGGAAAGCCGACTATGCTGCGATCCAAACCCCGTACAACCAACGAAAGAAAGATGCCACTTTTGCAGTCTTTTCTGGAAACTGGAATACTGCCTACAAGAAGAACCGTGGCCTGCCGGATGATTCCAAAGAGAACTGGTCCGAGGTATTAGCGGCTCATCCGCATCCTGATGAGCGATCATCACGTACGACTCTGCCTCCGGACTGAACCTTGGCTGACTCGATCACTGATGAGGCAGTTTCTCACACACTGGAAACAACGGATAATAGCGCTCCAGGTTTCCATAAGCTGTTGCCCAAACACTTGAACCGGATGAAAGCTGCCTTAGCTGGATATTTCAACCTCTTCCTGCTAACTCAAGGTTACCCAATTCATTTGTGCAGCTCTCACATCACGCTTGTGCCGAAAGTAAATAACCCTTTCTCCTCCAGCGAACTGAGACTTACCACCGGATCTTCAACGTTAGTACGTTGCTTTCATAAGGTATTGGTTGGTCGCTTGTATATGCGTTTGCAACTGCTGACTCTTCAACTCGCATCTCTACATCGTGATGGTTGCCTCGAGGCGACCTCACTACTCTATGAGTTGCTTCCGAACTCGTGCACCACGTATTCCGACCTGTGAGCGGCTTTTATTGGCATGTCCAAGGCGTTTGATTCCATATCACAGGATCCGATTATCAGATCGGCCCGGGCTCTCAGTGTTCCTCCATCTCTAACACATTGCTGAATCCTACCGCAACGCTTCCGCCACACTCGAAGGATTCGTCCTCCGGTCCTAGCGTGGTGTTTGCCAGAGTGACCCACCGTAGGCGTTGCCACTTGTGTTGGCTTTATCTCGACCGCAGCCTGGCTACCAGTTCCACCATACACTGGTTAGCTATTTCCCGTATGTCGACGACCTGATCCTGCTGGCCGAGAATCCTATGCGTCTCTTCTAGCAGCTTGTAGGTGCCGCTAGTGTTCTGGGGTTATCCGGACTGAAGATCAACACGTACAGGACTGAACTTATGGTCACTTGTGTTGATCCTAAGCACAACACAACAGCTATCGTTGATAAGTCTATTCAGTTTAGCCAGGACATTGCTCACTCACTAAGCGCCTCTTACATGACAGATGGATAACTGAATGACTACACATTGGGTGAACTATTCGTCATTCCATGTTACATTTACTGCAGAATACCCAAAACCTCGTACGCCTTCCAGTTGGCTGTACCCGACAGATTATAAATGCGCCTATATACTCAAGAACAGTCAATCCACTTGGTCTCGGGTAATTCAACTGGATGCACACATGGAAAAACGAATGGAAAATGAACCCAGGAAAGTGTCACCAAGACCAATGTGCACGGATGCACTTTAGCCTGGACGTCGGAAAGACGTTCGGTTGTCGCTGAAGGGAAGGGTCTATAATGCCTATGTGCGTTCCATTTTGCTGTGTGGTTCAGAAACGTGGCCTGTTCGCAAGCAAGATATCAACAGGCTTGCTGTGTTTGACCATCGTTGTCTCCGCCACTTGGCCCACATTAAGTGGGCTGATCGCGTGAGCAATGCGGCAGTTCGCCGGCGCGTATTCCGGAACGTTCGGGATGCGCAATCAATTGGTCAACTAATTGCGCTGCACAGCTTGCGATGGTTGGGTCACGTTCTCCGTATGCCATCTGAGCGTTTACCGTACCGGGCATTATATACTGAGGCCACCAATAGCTGGGTAGAACCGCGTGGCGGTCAACCAACAACGTGGTCAGGAAATATGAAGACCTTGACTGCTCCATTGAGCAAAGTGGGCAGGCATCGCCTGCCTGGATGGGGTCCTCGTGATCACTCAAACCGCTGGTTACAGACGCTATCCGAGATGGCGGTGTGTCGCAGTCAATGGCGTACCTGTATCCATACCATTTCTAGTTCTTCCTTTTAGTCTTCTTCAATCTTTTTTGTCCTTCGTAGTACTCTTTCCTTTTAGGATATTCCACGTCACTGTTGAGGTGAGCGGCGGCCCGAGCCACAGTACCTTTTGGTCAGGCTCATGGCTGTTTTGTTGATGATTGATGAGCCTGGACTGTCATGCATTTCTCACAGGTCTATAGGCATGATCCGTCTGATCGTGGGACAAATGAAGGGACGCAGAGATAAGAGTTCGCCGATTTATTGGTAAACAACCCACACGTGTGGTATCGTCTCCTTTCCCAATCTTCCGGAAGGTTTTAGAGAGAACGTTCTGCTGTGCATCCCAACAGATTTTCCCATTGAGTCGATTGCGTAAGGGTAAATTTCGACTGACTGAGCGCCTGTGTGCCTTCCAATAAAACCCAGAACAGTCGCACTTTAACACATTTGTCAGATATCTTATAAAGCACGAAACAGAACCTTTGTTGAACATTTTACATCCAATGCATTCAATTGTTTCAACTAACGAGGAATATCAAAACAATGATTGACTTGTCAGAGTGTGCACAAGTTGGAGAGTGTTGACTGCAATTAGGTATCGGTATCGTTGCGAGTGTCGATTGACCACACACAATAACCCACCGACAGCGGTACGTCAAAGGTTAAAGCTGACGCTAAACTGCTAGGAAACTGTGAGAAATTATTAAAGGCATGCTCTCGTTTAAAAGTAAGAGAAAACAGACTCGAATACTCAACAGTACCTTGCGAGCAAGAGAGACTTCACATCGATGCACTTTATGACGCAGGATAAGGGTCGTGTGCCTTCATCGATTATAGGATTCAAATCCGGTGTTTATTTTTGGCTCTACCAGCACTGAGCCGTATTATTCTACTGACATAGGGCGAATTAAATGGCTACACGGCCAAGTTGTGCTTGTATCACGGTACGCCTTCAGCTGCAAACAGAGGTTCAATTATTTTGCATCCTCAACGAGATAGAGAATGCCCGCTTCAAATGTAACAAAAATAAGACCAAAGAGAGAGCGCTGTATTCTACGTGAATAATTTGGAGAAACAGCATGACGATACGACTAACCATATCAGACAACGTATGGGGACGTAATCGCCAGGACTCTAGGCTGAAATGGGTTCTAAGGCCAACATAAATCTAACTACAACGTGGAGTCCGTCACCTCCATGATTCATTCAACGTGCTATCTCCACCAACGTGGGCTTTAGTTTTAAATCCAAGAAGGACAGTGAGAGAGACAACCCGGTCACATAACCCTCCAGCTGATCGCAGCGATTTCTGGCCAACAGCTAATTTGAAGAAGCGAGTTGGTTATGTGGATCAGACATCCAAGTGACTTTCTCAGGGTATAGGTGGAAACTGCGCACGTGTTTCTAATCAACAGAATAGATTAGGGATAAACATATTTTGAGTACCCCTTAAAGATTCAGTTCATACTAATCCTCCAGACTCATGTAGCCAAAAAAGGAGCAGCAGTGGTTCAAAAAGACAAGGGGCGAAAAGGAATGATACGTAACTAATAAACATACCTGGCTAAACTAAAACGACCAGCAACAAGGTACACATATACACTGCTAAAAAACGACTACGCAACTTGGAACCCGCAAGGTTTGTGATCTGTAAAACGTTAATATTTTAGTGATTTATCCAACTGATTCATACTATTCACACTATCCTATAAGACAAAGCGAAACAACCAAAACCCGATGGGATGTGGACAAGCAGACGAATACACTTGATATGTACAACTACACACCTTTTTCGTATTGATTGGAACAGGAGTGTTGGGCGGATGAGGAACTGGGGTCATATCGAAAGGAACGCGACTCTCCTGCAGGGGTGCATCGCGTAAGTAGAGCAAATTCTGATCCAGACGTTTTTCCAACAACAGCACATCGATTGCTTGGATGGTGGGATTGTAGAGCTCGTAGCTGATCTCCACAGCTAAGTTTGTTAAAATGATAACAAAAACGACAAACGCTAAAAAGCCTACTAATACGGACGAAAATCACATGTTCGCACGAAATAGAACAATAAACTGGTTAACACGGTCCAAACACAAAAATCCTTGCAAAATTCACAAACTTTCCCAAAGATTTCAACACCTCATTTTCACAAATTTACCGTTATGAAGATCAAGGTCCATTGTACAAAGACGTATAGTGTATGTATAGTGTGATGATGGAAGTTGCAGAAATACCATCACCATCTGCTGCTTGGTAGAGAGGCCGATTTATAACCAGGCTCTGTCTTCAGATTTCTGGAAGCATTTACCTAGAGCCGAGTTTAACAATTGCTTGTCCATGAGAAGGAAAATACTTGTTGAATCGTCCTCATAATTCTGTGTGTTCTTTTCACTTTTCTGATCGTAATTTTTGAATTCGATATTGTCGTTAGAAAAACCCTCACAAAAGCTGAACTATATTGTTAAAACTTCCTCGTATTCCCCTCTCAGTTGACCTCATTCACAACAGAAGGTCAGTGTATCATCTAGATCACCGTAAGCCTTGATTTTGACTTTCTTTACAATCGATATCCTCATCTTTTGGCTGCCTCCATGACCATTTCTTTCATTCGTTCTCGCACGGTAACCATGAGCTTGACCATAAAATATAGTGGCTCGGGCCAACGCTTACCCCAACAGTGACGTGGAATAAACTCCAAGAGGAAAAGTTCTTTGCCGTTGGTGCCATAATCTCTTAGCAGCCTCTGTGACCATCTCTGAACTCAAAGAAAGCGTCTTCAAGTAGAATCCAGGCTACAGTTCATCTTGCTACTGCTACTAGTACAGTTGGTCATATTCTTCTCCGGTCATCTGGTACATTTTAAGTTGACAGTCACGCCACTCAGAGAGAAGTACAACAGTTTGTGACGACCAGATATGATGATGGAGCTTGGCTTTTCGTGGGTAGCATTGAATTGAATGAGGCAGCTGCGTAACACCTTTCCGCATTTCACAAGCTTGGGAAACATACTTTTAGGTGATTTCAAAATCACACTGTATTGCTATAGAGATTTTCAAACACGTGCGAGCTTTAACGAACATAATATGTGAATTACTGTTCAGGCAATGGACAACTATCAACTAAATCTCTTTCTTGTATCTAAACAGTGTTGAACCACGTATGGTCCGGTTACCGGAAGACTCCCAAGGCTTTTAAATTATGGAGTGCGCGTCGTCACCTGACACAACAGGATATACGTTGGTCGGAATGCTGTTGGGCTACTCAAATCTAGTTAGGAGTATTTGAAGAAAAACGGGTTGGAACCCGCGTAATCCATGGTCGTATTACCGACAGTGTCGTATCTTTCACGGCTTTGAAGCAGTAAATGCACATGACCTGTGGATTGGTACTCAAAAATGTAATAGACTTAACCACATTTCGATTGCCAACACAGAATACTCGTACATGAGCTCGCGGTCACTCAGCGATGAACACCTATCCAAAAAATGGTTGAGTTCTCTCTTCGTATTTATAGACCGTTTTTCAACAACGTTTCCGTTGTTACTAGTCAATTCCTACTGATCTGCACGGACACGGATCATTGTGAACCACAGGATTATTAGTCAAAACTGAAGCGGTGTAAACACCATTGCTTATTTTCTATGGCACAAAAGCCTGAGAATGGGCGAAGTGTCAACTGAACGCCTTAAAACAAAGTTAGTAAAAAATGAAAGGCGGAAGAAGACAAAAAACGTAGGCCACTACACACAATGACAACTGGATCACCCCCCAGAGCCCACAGGCTGAGTAATTTCGTTTTGACAAAAGTCGTAACCGCCCCTAGAGGAATCCCCATCTCGTGATCACAAGTGCGTTCGTACCAGCTTCAACCGAGAGATTTTTAGTATTTTGAATACAGCATACACACCCTAACGTAAGATGAGGGCCTGTGCTCCTTATGAGCTAGATACTGAACTCAGGAGAGCTACATTCTGTGGGAGATTGAACACCTTATGTACGAGTTGATTTGTTGCAATGCTTCGAAAAGAGCATTCATAGACAACGCAATTCTGATTCAACGGATACAGCAATAATAGAAATTCAGCGGAAAATGAGAGCAACCGAATGACAAGATAGCTTGATCACCACGATGCAGCCGAATCCGATATGTAACAAATAACATTTGTGCTCGTGATTGAATTCACTTTACTACGGTGGCTCAAATGATTTCTACTTGAGGTCGCGAAGCTGTGCCGAACTTGAATTGCAGAGATTGGATGTCTACCATTAACTAAAAAGTTGAATAATATAATCATGAAGATTGCAACATATTAAATCGGACAGGAAATAACCGAAATCAGCTGGCGATTATTACTAGCATTGGCAACTGACTGAATAATTACCGGTTTTCTCGATTACATTTCTCAATGTCAGAGTAGTCCAAAGGCCTTCGTTGTAACGTTCGATGCAAAAACCAACAAAGCGGTGTGCACCATCAGGGGCAAACCTATCGGCGACAGTCACAGCTAGGATGGAACCTATGGAAAGGAATATAAGAAGAATAAAAGGATTGGTTTATTTTAATTTAAATGTGTAAAATAAGTACAAACAGCGTTCGGTTCAAATATTTGGAAGGGGGACCTATCAGTGTAAGTAACCCAGTTAAATGTCACAGGACGAAAAGTCCTCCGAATGAGGATGAAGTGTGATACCAGCAGCCTTGTACGAAGAACAGCCATTCACAGATACTAAACAGCAGTACTACCAGCACATGGTAAATTAATCAGTAACAACTACGTTTCCCAGATCGAATGTAAAATCATCGATTCTCCTAATTACTTTCCGAAGAAAACGTTTGCATATTCTGGTCCCATATGAGCAATTAATCAGTTTTAATTGAATGATGACACAGAGTGGATTGAAGAATCACACAGACGGGAGATGATGAACAGTCAGGTAGTGAAAAGTAATAAAATATAAAAATAACTATCAACAATGTCAGAACAAGTTAATTTTCAACATGCAAATGAGAATCGGAGTAATACAGCCTTAACGGACACACTTTCTGTCATCCTGAAGAAATAGAAAGACGCAATAAACGTTCAACTCATGACAAGGAAAAATAATGTGATTCACTACGGATTAAACAATGTGTCGTTCGTCAGGATCTCCGTCTGACATGTCTACTTAACACTTCAGTCAATTTGTAACATGCCCCTTCATGCGAACAGTCACGAGAAGTCATCTCCGGTATACCACTAGTTGCAAGAAAAACGAGATGTGTCCAATACAGACCAGTTGCTAGCATCAAAGAGACAGGCAACGTTCTGGCGCGCTGAATTATTCATAGTCAAGAGGTTCCCATCTGTACATTTTTAGTCTGCTACATAAAATTAGTCGAATGCCCATGCGCAGTCCAAATAGGAAGGTTTCCTTCCGCAGGACACCACATGACTGAGGTATTCTCATTTTCCCACGAAATGTTACACTGACTTTGTGATGGTAATAGTACGGCACACGCTACGGCGGCAATATATATATATATATATATATAT
>QNGE01003479.1:36417-79665 GCA_008508345.1 Paragonimus westermani | reverse complement strand
AAAAGTTAGACATCTGTCTGTCGAGTGGAATGTCGCAGATTCTTAATGCATCAACCATATTTGGGAAGTGGTTCATTGGCAGTCACCACAACGATAGTTTCAAACAGGGAGCGGTGAAATCACTTGGCAAATTGACATATATCCACCCTTATACCCAAACTGTTATACAGTGATGATGTCACTCACTTCGGTTTAGAAACGTGCTTTGCAGATGCCGAGCCCTATGATCAGCGAAACAGCTGAATCATCAACCGAGATACCAACTTTACCCCACTTCTTTACATTCAGAAGTCGTGGAAGATTTATGTCAGCTCCTATTCCTAGAGGTGTTGTCTACCGTAGAGTGATCAGGGCATAAGGAACTTTATCACAACTGGTAATTTTGATTGATTTAAATGAGCAGTACAGTCTTTCCTACTACGGCTGTATACACCGTCTACATTGGATTACTCAGTGCTCATTGGGTTTATAGAAAAGCACACCTTAAATGTTAAACATACATGAACTCGGTAAGCGAGCTGCTTCAGTGATACGGAGGACTAGACAGCTACCCATGATGAACTCGAAGAATGAGATGTTATAAAATTTGTCGTATGGATATACGTTGTCTTTGTGGACACTCTGATGTTCTGGGTCATTTTATGCAAGCCACGATTTGTGGATGTTTAATATTCATAAAAATTTTCAACCATGCTTGTGCCCAGAGTATGATAAACCAAAGACAGTGCGCTGCCAAATAAAGGCGACTGAATTCGTAGTCATTGATCGAACTCGTAAGCTACCATTATCTTCAGTAAAGGAAGGGCAACTTCTTGGCGTCAACTCAAGCTGTATTTACCAATTTGCGTGTAACTGCGATGAAAGCTACGTTGGCAGAACCGATAGATGCTTGAACATTAGGATAAAGGAATATCTGCCGAAGTGAGTTCAGGATGTGACTACGCAGGTTACTTCCTTCATCTCGTCATAGAGACGTTCATGTTTTGAATCAATGCATAAATTACAGTGAGTGAACTAATCAACTCCCATGATAGGTTCACGAACGTCTGCAGTAACGAAAATCCATCTATATTCACTACGTCAGCCAAGGTTTAATAGTGTGGATTGCTGTCTGTAAGTGCGAACTGGGATGCCTTTAGCTGCTGTGAGTGAGAAATTGGATGGGCTACGTGAGGTGGCGGTGAAATCCGTTGAACAAAGGTCAGGAACACCACAGAATTGCCGGTTCCTGAAAGTGCATAAAGTAGTCATACCATTGAGACCTACTGTCTTCAAAGTTACTTCATCTTAACAGCATTTTGCTAAATGGTTAGTGAATTTGCCAGAACCGGTCAAGGACAGTTCTGGTACAAACAGTAGGGGGACAGTTTTGAATTATCTCGTTTAGTGCTGGACCAGAACACTCGTACAAAACACACTGTCACAAAAGACGTCCAGTCCTTGCTCACCAACGTGCTTCTGCAACAGCGTGTGAAGACCCTCAATAAACTAGCTGAGCAGAAGCTGATCCACTTAAACTGTTCACATTGAGTTCGAACGGCTGGTGTCACTCTGTTTTTCAAATATTAAGTCTTAGTTCTAAGGATATGGACATAGGCAAACTGATGGAGTTATCATGCATAGACTATTGGAACCTGTTTTGAATGATATCTTCGTCTCACATCCGCACTGGAGGGCACATTCTCAGGTCGCAAGTATGTCACCTACACTGGTGATATATTATTGATTACGGAGTAAAGGAGAGTTTTTACGGTCTGCGTCACATTTCATTCAGCTTAACTTGAACGCAAAGCTCAATTTCCAATATGAGCTAAACAATTGCATCACATCCTCTGATTTAAGGTTTTTCCAACGCGAAAACAGGCGATCTGGCTAATAGCTGCACTTTCTCAACCTTGTTCCGTCTAGATACGAAGTGGTTTTTTGAGGACACTATTTCACAGAGTTTGTGAACCATGTAAGCTGGGTTCGGATTTCGCGTTGCTGCCGAACGAAAACAAAGATGACGGCTACCCCGATAGTGTTGTCAAGAAGCATTCAAAACATTTTGCTACAGTTAATGTTGCGTTTAGTGTAGGTGAAACAGACGTTTTTCTACAGGTGCTGTCCACAGGTGATGGTGTCAACGAAAATATCAACAATGGCTACATTGCGCAATCATTACTGACGCTTACATGTCCACGTTTACATTGAAACTCGGATTCCGAAGCTCCGATATAAACATGCACTTCTATTCCTTACCAAATCAGAACGTATATATCGAGTGAAAAAGGGTGCTAGTCCACCTACGTCGACAGAACTGATGAACGATTACGTTACCGAATTACCGGGCATATTCCGAAGTGGGTTGGATACTTGACAAATCAAGGTGTTGCGTCGATTACGTAATCCCCACAAACGAAACATTCAGCTTCTTCGACTTCTCATTATCCTCTGAAAACACATCGCCGAGACAGTTCAACTCGTTCAAGTAATCCGCAGCAGTGGGATTCGTGGAGACCCTTCTGACCAAACATATGCGCCCCACTCTCTCTAGGCAAGGTGGGTTGGTTATCTGTTTGTCGTTAAGCCTGAGACCGAACTCTAGCCGAAATGGTGTTTGCACTAATGTTCGATGTGAATGTGAGTTTATCCTTTGACATACTGGCTGCATCAATACGATGTGTGTAAAGTAGTGCGGCGAAGTATGACCGGATACGTCGTGCACACTTATGCTTTTCCAATTATGTCTAACTTCCCTCCACCCCCACTCCTAAACTGAAGCGGATATTTTCCTTCTTTTTCGTGGTTGCTTGGTGAATGGGCATCAGTATTCAACACTGTTATAACACCGTCGTTGTTGAGTAACCGCTCACCAATTCCAAGCCAAAGGTCAAACGGCTTTAACATATGACAAGCATATTTGAAGTTATTTGCAATTCAGTTGTACTGCAATCCTTTTACATATGCTAGTGAATTATAAAAATGATAATTTAAAAGCCTAACGATAAGCCAGTATAAAATGTCAAGTTAGAACGCTTAGTGGGAAACAGTTTGGGATGCCATTGGACCAACAAAAGTTTGTTCTGAGCCCATATTTTTTGCCGTTGTTAACCAAAACGTTGGAACATGTTAGACTGCTTTTACGCATACTTTGGGTCGGCAAAACACCGAAGTCATGCAAAATTCGTAATGCCCAAGAATCCTCGTGAATTATTTTTCTAATAGACTATTAAGTGCTTTTGGCACTGACTGTTGGCGAACAGTTTTCATCGTTCGACATCCGACATGTCTGTGTGACATGTCGGAGTTGTGATTCGCTAATGTGAACCAACTGTGCCGCGATAAATGACAGACGACCAACTCATATGAATGACTTTCGTCTGCGGTCTCTATTCCTTTCAAGACCTGTCGGCAAATATAATAGCTGGTAGTTCGTGCGGTCATGTTCACTCATGAAGCACACAGGCCAAAGATTTAACAATGGATGGGGAGCACGAGGAAGACCACTGTCACACACTCAACCTACGGAAGTCTATTTAGCGGAGTAACAGAAAGACAACATTTTGTCCATCGGTGAGTATACGCTTTAGTTTCAACTGGATGAAACCTCCAAATGTGTCTATTAACTGTGAGCGCATATGAATAGAAAGTGAAAACCCAGCAGTGCGTCGAAATGCCATACCGTACTGAACATATCCGGTTGTGTTTTGATCCTCAAAGAGGAGATAATTTTTGATATCGTTGTTTATGAAGTACAACTGAAAGAAATACGTTGCCTTACAAATCATTAGAATTCAAGTCTGCGTGAGTGAAACTGGATAGGCCAGCTTTACCCTCCACCGGTTCTGCTGAACACAGTATGCAACAGCATCGCTGATAACTAACCGTCTAGTCCCCCTGCAAGTCAACGCAAGTTTCATCGATCTTGTATACAAAAAGCACGCTGCTGTATTCCAAGATGGTGTAGAATGCTGTACAAAAAACAAAACCAGTCTGTTCTTACTGCTGGACTTCAGATCTATACTCCGCTAAGAGCACCCAGTTCCGTATATCGTATTACCCATAGCAGTAGAAAAGAAGATTAACTGATTACAGAAATCTGGATTATTTTAACCAGGTGACAGTACTGCATAGTCCACTCTCACTAAGGTGCTCGAAAATACAAACTTGGTCGATTGTATCTGTACCAAGTTCTGGGCGGGTATCAAAGACAACTTGGACGCCCACCATCATCTGCTACTTCTCTCACAACATCTATTTACGAAAACAAATAACGACACCTGTTCAACCAAATGGATCTTATCAATGTCTACCTCTAAGTGTAACTTGTATAGGACCCTAAGGAACTTCCAACAGTCAACACGCACCAAGGCTTATTCGGGTAAAGTCGGTTTTTATTAGGCATGCAAGTTACCACAGCGGTCTTCTTTTAACTCAGGAAAATGATGCACATCGACACATCAGGAGAGCCACATATCACGAAGACGTCATCTTAATGGAGACGAGAGTTGTTTAGCCGTTACTACTAATATAAGGTTCTTGATAGCACTTAGAATTACGGCTTTCACAAGGAAAGTGTACATTTCTTCATTCACTCCATCAAGTACTAGGGATTCATCTTCGGCAAGAATGCCCGTTATCCTGACACTAGTAACATTGAGGCAATAAAAAAGCACCGCCTCCACACACTTCTGCATTTTGTCGACCAGTGTGATAGATTCTTAATGACCGTGAATCGTGTACGAACACTGTCGAACGGACTCCTGGTATACGAATCGGCCTGCTTTTGGACAATAGAACACAAACGAGCTTTCGAAAAAATCGAGTCAATGCTCTGAACACGTTTGCTACTGATACACTGTATATACTGTTGTCGCAACCGATATGCCCAATGACAGGGATGGTACAGTAGTTCCCGATGGGTTCAAGAAGATATATATTCATACAGCCAGCTTGATGAATTCAGTCGGAAAAAACCACGGTCACATTGAGACGGATGCCACTGAAACCGTGCAAAATTAACAATACCGTTTTAGTGAGCGCCTAACAGTTTAACTGCGAATGTCCACTAATCCTGTTGTCACCATACTCAATGCGTACTTTGTCATCATTAAGAAAAAACTTTTTTCCCCTAAGACACCTTCTAACATTTCCAAGTCACTGCAGTCCAACCCAGAAGATTCCTGGCAGACGTGCTGTTAATTAGCCTGCAACGTCTTCCCTGAAAAACACTTCGCCATTGCACAATCGAAACAGATATTTAAGATTAACGAATGGTAAGCTAGTTGTCAGCTGGTTCATTTTAATTTCAGTCGGAACAAGTTTCAAGGTTTTCCACAGAACAGATTTGAGTAGCAATTGGGTGGTGTCCGTGACAGCTGATCACCAATTTTCGAAGGTCAGTTTATTAAAGACGTTAGCCAGTCCAGAAAATTTCAACAGAGCATAGAAGAAACTCTGAAGGTTCAGGCAGTCAAGTGGGTCTGGTAAACTTCGAGAAACTTCAATGTAGTGCTTTTGAATTTCAGAAGTAATAGTAATGGAATTTCTGATGCTGGTTCGATTCCGACCGAAGCCTTGACTCTTCACAGTTGGATCTCATCTGAATCATCAAGTCTGCTAAACTACTCGTTAGTAATAGGAGTAGTTCTTTCAATACTCAAAGGTTCAGAAGGAATAGACAGCGAACATGCCGTTAGTCAAAATACAGTAATTGGAAAACATGTCTTCGTTTGGTTGCGAAGAGTAAATATTAAAGTTTCTGTCTTGAATAACTAAAGAATGTAACGTTCGAGCTTCCAGAGGGCGCTATTTTAGTCTACCACGGAAGGTAGTGTTTTGTCATCGTGGCTTTCTGTGTGATGTGTGCGCATTGCTGCCATTCAACCTTGAGAAGGAAATATATTGTGACGATTTAAGAAGAATAATGCAATGCAAAATATTTATTACCAATCAGGATGACAAAAACCATACTCTTTTTTCCTGATCGATATGCAGTACTATCATTTGGAATAGGTTTAAGGCCGAAAATGTTTCAGAAATTTTAGAGGAACTCGTAGACAAACCGACAGAGCATCCTGTTAGGACCAAATGAACTAGTCATAATTTAAGGCATGTTAGGAGTGACACGTCAGGAGTAAAAGTCAGCACTAGGTTCGAATTGCTGAATGCCGCAGATCAGAGACACGTGAACAGCTAGACAGAAGTGAAATCGACACGGTCTGTCAGACCAGCTGATTGATGACTAAATTGTTTCTGAGGGAAGTGAGCAAGGAAATCATGATTGTGGTGTGTCAAGATTGTCCTATTGTTCAGCCACCAGTGCAAGTTAGTTCGATCGGCACAAGAATGCACGCTATGTGCTACAGCATTCAGCTCCATCAAGTCCAACTGTGCCACATATGACCATCTAAACTTCGATGACCTATGCAACTAAGCGCTCAAGAGTAGTTCTCACTTCTGTTTCAATTAACTCGACATTTTCCAGATCAACTTTATGATCTGTTTACAATGCACGAAAAGCGATTACGGAGACTCTGACCAGAGCCGGGAAAGCAGTTGATTTCGGGGTGTTTTTCTAACGCGTCTGCGGTGTTGAGCTTTCCTAGTTCGAATTTCTCATGGTGTCTTCCCAATGTAAACCCGTAAGTGGCCCTTTTTTCTTTCTACACAAACAATTGCTGTTTCTATTAAGAAGCGATTGATCACTAATTTGCACCAATATTCTAATTGATATCGTCCCCATTCAAAAACCCGTCCTGATACATACATTTTTTAAAAACTCCACCAATAGCCTCTAACGTCCTTTTTGTTGAAAGGAATAAGGGTTGCACTTTTCCATTCCATCCCTATATGTGATAATGGGTTAAGTAGCCATGTTAACGTTCTTTTAAGGAACTGTTCAAGGTAATATCTGTTCAATAGCTTGACCATTACGTCCTTCTGTGATACCATTTTGTCCACTGCCTCAGTTCATAAATACAAACGGTAGGCGATTCGTGTTTTTGTCAAGAATTTTCACAAACACAAAAATGGCATTCAATCAGCTTTGTACTTAAGTCCCCGTCTCCAACTACAACGATCAATTTTATAACCTGCATTAGAATATGTCAGTTTGTGAGAATGCTTTTCACCCGGATTCAATCTGGCCAAGAAGGTTACCAACACAATTTTCCACCTTGTGCCCGATGTTACTACGTCACGTACTTATAACGCGATACTAACTTTAACGATAACCATAATGTTTGTTACTGCCAGAGCATCTTCAAGTTTGGCGAAGCTGTGATAGGGTTTTTGGTGCTTGCTTACGGACTTGCTTTACACTCCTTGTTTAAATCATTTTGTGGCGCCAACAGTCAGCGTTCAAAGTTTCCTGCCTCCTGCTTGCTCTGAAACCTGTCGGTTAGAGACAATTCTGTTTGTATGTATGCACATTGGAAATATCCTTAGGCCTGCACATTTTAAGGTTCACATGACAAAACATACCTCCGCTTACTTTTAAATGACATTCCATGTGTTCCACTTTCGTTGATTCACTGGATGATCCACTGTTTTCATCAAAAATCAAGTGATTTGTTATTCTTATGCGAAACCTCATCTAAATTCTGACTGTCCGTTACGATGAGTAGTCTGTAACTTTAACTGTATAGCCACCCATGATTCACTTGGGCTTCCGTCAAAATAACCATTCCCGAAGAATCTTGATTAGCTTTGGCGGTCAACCTTCGAAACCCATTAACCTTGTCTTGCTGTTAAGTTCTCTTTCCTGAAAATAGGTTAATCAAGTCACAAACAGAAAGATAACAGTGTTTCACAGCTTTTTCTCACTAGTTTCAATCACATCGCTGTCTCATCGAAGCAAGGAACACTCATTCAATAACGGATAGTAATGTCTGGTACATTCAACTAAGTTAATTTGGAATCCGTCGATAAGCTGAAGAGTCCCGTATATTTTATTACGCTCTCCCCAGGACAACATTGTCGGAAATATTTTCAATTAGTTCCCACTTATTCTCGATCCCGGCATCGGGATTACGAAGTTGTGATGAAAATTCCCATGTCGATAACGACTGTTGAACTGGAACCCCAGTTGCTGACGGTCAAGTGAACCGTACTGGTAAGCTAGTAAAACACCAACTGAATGTCAATTCTAGCAGCTAAAATGAACGATGTGGATGACATTTTGAATGTCACATGGGCAGGCCGAAATCGAAAGCCCTCTGAGCTGAAGTGTACAGAGTTTGAATACAAACAATCATTAATGTATTCGACTTAACAGTCTCCGGCCAAAAAGATCTTCCACGATCCGCATACTTAGGCTCAATAAGTAACCTTCCTAAACAACAGAAATAACGTAAAGGACGCAGGCACCTTGGTTGGCATTTCGCTTACAGTTGTTTATTTGAATCACGTACTGTTCTGAAAGAGCGAGAATCCTCGGAGTACAATGCAAGCAGCTATATACTGACACAAAACCCAGTGTCGTTGTACCTAATATTGCCCCAGTTGACTTTTACACAAACGCCAAGTTCAGTCCGGTAGTTTCAAAAACATCTGACACTTTGCAGTTCCAACATGGGTTTTGAAGGCCTCAAAATACACTAAGAAGGCACCGACTCTACCCTTCTCATTCGATGAACCTCCTGGAGTAGATCGGTCTGCTATGCCTACTATAGACAATGAAACTGCCTCCTAGTACTATGTTTACACTAACGCGGTTTCACCTTTTACCGATCTGGACGGGTTGCGTGACTCCTGTTCCCAGCGAAACCTACTTACGGTAGGCATCACGAAGACTCAAGTTAAAGAGAGAATGCGGGATGGTAAATTGTTTATCCTCGGTAAGACGGTGCTTTTCAGTGATAGAAAAATTTGCTTTCTATTTTGAATCGTACCCAAAAACCCCAAATGTCCGTAGCAGAATGTCATTGTATCTTCTGGAATCGATCTAGTAAGTAGTTGACGTTACTGAAAAATTCACTTGTTTGATTGGTGTGGTGTATTGACCGCCCTCTGTTTACAAGAATGGCGACGCTGCCTTACACAACGCTCTGTGTAGAATGCCACCGGTGGTCTATGCTCAAACGTTGATAATGAAAGATTTTAATCACGCGGGATTAGACTTTATGAAACATTTGAGTATTATTGCGATATCATTATCTGTTGGTGATTTCTTCGACACAGTAATAAAAGCTCCAGTTTTAACACGCCCACTACTACAAGAAGTGGCGACGGAAAATCGTAAAGGAGTTTGTCAATATAGCCTTTATCAAGCAGCGCATACTGCTTGATAGACATCCGAGCATGTATTTTAAAATGGTGTGCAAGAAAAAACTCAAATCTGCTACTGAGAGCTTCAAGAGACTTGCGAGGTCTCAGTTACCATCCACCAGCACTTCAACAGCCCTCCTCCGTGGTTGACAGTCCTAATCCATTCTGTCACACTAACTAAACTCTGGTCATCTGTTCAGTGCTAAAGAAAACTAGAGATTCCTACGATAAGAGCCTACAACTATCGATTTCCAATGAGGATATAGTATCGTAGTTTGCTACTAATCTGGATCATTATGTCATGAATCTATCGGCAATTTCACTGAGCAAAATTGCAATGGAAATACTTTCGGTAGGTCTCAGGCTCTGCATTCATCCATTCAATATTTCTGATATTCGCGTTAAGACGTAGTTGGGACTTTTATACGATGAGGTGAAAACTTTATAGCCTATACCTAACAATACACCTAGTTGGTTCAAAGTTATGCTGGTTTGTCAATACAGACATATGCCAATTAAACAAAGTTGCCTATTGAGTAGAGCTCGTGTACATCCCAGTAAGTAGTTAAAGGGGGATCCGAACATTTTTGTCTTACCTCTCCGGTGTTGTCATACTGAAGAAAACTGATTATGTCTCTGAAACTTCAAAAACTCTGGCACGTTGCTCAAAATTCTGCTTGGATTCTAGGCAGAAAAACTTCACCATATCTGTTGAAGAGGAAGTCACCGACTATCCTCGAATACTGAGAATGGTTTGACTGACAAGAAACTCTACTTCAAACTCTTACCTAAAGGACTCCAGATACCGAAAATGTATCTTACCAAAAACCCACAAAAGTGACATACCTTCAAGACCTACACTATCGATGCTGAACTCGCCGTATAATGAACAGGCCCAGTGGCTCATCCGACTGTTGGAAGCATTAAGCAAAATGACTGTTCAACATAGCTTGAAAGACATTTTCATTTGTTGATTCCCTAAAAGTTCTCAAACTAAACGAGAAGATGGCGGTGTCTTTTGGTTCAACAACAATTTACAAATGTTTTGCTCACCGAAGTGATACCCAGCACTTATGAATTTGTAGCAGAACATAGCCTATCCTTCGTTCGAGATCTGTAAACTCATGTAGAGTACAGTGAATATTCAGCTTTTATTCAATATTAAGTACTGCCGACAAACTGATGACGTAGCGACGGGTAGTCCACTGGGGTCAGTATTCGCTAATATTTCTATGGTGTATTCAGAAGAAAAGGCAACAACAGCCGTTCACTCCACAACGCTTTATAAGCGATGCGTTAACAATATGCTTCGCCTGACTCACGATGACATGTTGACCAGAACCGCGCACAGCTTGACAGTCCACGCCGGAACATTTGGTTCAGCACAGAAGTTCAGAAGAGTAATAAACTTTCCTTCTTGGATATGAAAGTGTCTGTGAACGATGACGGATCCGTCACAAGTGGAGTGCATAAGAAACCGAATTGGACGGGTTAGTATATTCATTTCAAAAGTTTACACCAATATCACTCGAACGTGGTCTCGTTCGAACCCTTTGCAATAGTCTGCGCAGAATGTGCTCATCCGAAAAAGGCGTTTATCAACCTAACACTGATGAACAATGGATACCCCGCGTGCTTCTTCTTGAAATACGCTAGAGGAAGGTCGAAACGGTCAATGTCAGAAACGGTGTCCCGCAAAATCGTGTATGTGACGTTGATCTACATGGGTCAGGACGTAACAACCTTCATCCAACGTGGACTGAAATGAGCCCTCAAAGCTGCGTACAGCCCGGCAGAATCAAGTCTTATCAACCAGATGACAGTGCTGTCATGCACACCGAGGAAAAAACTCAAGCAGCTCACTCGCCACATCGAACACTATTTATGAATCCACTTGTACTTTTGGAGTCAAGTACGAACGGTGAGCGATTGGGACACCTCTGTCCGAGCTCATTCTAAAATGGCTGGTGAACAACGAAACCGGCACTGCCCAGTCGTCTGTCACACGACTTTCGAAAGAAACGGGACAAGCAATTTGAGTGGGAAAGGCGTTCGGTGTGTTGCATGGCCCATTCAATAAACATACTTTACCTTTTGCTAAGGCCATTGCGATATACCCTCACTTTGTATATAAAAGCGAACGGTAATCAACCCATCACTACAATGATGCTAGGGATTTGCAATCATGAGTTTATATTATCAGTTAAGTGGTTGCTACTATTAAGTGAATGTCTGGACTAGGCCATTTACACAAGTCTGCTACTCTCCCTTGCGTTAAGCTTACTTTTAGGCTACCTATTACCATTCGTTTTTCCCGTGTGTCCCACTGTAGGATCGATGTACTGTCTGCATCGTTTGTTCCTTACTAGACCAGGTTAAAAACTTAATTTTATTCATTTGTTTTTAATTTATGATGGTTTGTCCGAACGTGACTGATACTGTGTGCTATTCCTGTTGCAGCCTACTTCAATCTTATTTCAACTGAAAAATCTTACCTGATCACAGTCCATGTGTCGTAACCAAAGGGACTGGTCGAAATGTCTCTGCAGAGAACATCATACACAAATTCACCTTCGTGTTCTGAATTTACCGGTGTGCATAACTACCTTAACTCATAGCCTTGACGATCGATTACTCACGTCGCTAGAGGATTATCTGACTGAGCGTAGCATCATCGTCAAAGCGAATGAACAGTTTTCAGAGTGGTTCCCTGCCAATTGCGCCGTTCCGCAAGGGACAATTTCAGAACCACGGCTATTCATTAATTTCCGACTTAAATTATCCACTATAATCAAATCACCGATGTTGCTCTACGCTGATAACACAAACCTCTTCGGAGCTCTGAAGTACCCGGATAATGTGATTACCTTACACGACGATTTTAACTGCTTAGACGGGTGGCTCATAGAAAATAATTTGCCGTCCAATGCAATTATAAAGCCATATGCGTTGGTCATAACAAATTGAGCCAACAATCACCTTGGCGATACGAACCTGCTCCTCTCAGCATGTGTAATCAAGAATACCGCATCACTTGCGTTATCAGCTATAGGAATACTGTAAGTCTGATTGGGTTTATTCGATAGTCCATTAAACACTAACCCCAGGCAGGTGAACGCTGTAGTTCATAGGTAACAACACAAACTGCCGCCATTCGACGACAGTTCCGGACGTTTTTCAGTCCAATTCGTTTAGACACGAATTTTGATTTTCAATTTGCCTACTGGAATTCTGTGTAAAGTGGAACTACAAAGTAATTAACCGTGTTTGGCATTTCATATGACAAAGCTTGTATTTCGTAATGAAGGTATCGACGTGAAATTTTAGATTCTATTTCATGCACCTGACATAACCAAAGAAACCATGTGTACAGAAGATGGTGCTAATGTACGAAAAAAGTCGTGAAGCATAAAAAGAATCTTGAACCGTTTCTACAACGGTATATGTCGCAAAGAATTTTTTTCAGGGGTTTAGATAATTTTTGGAACAACGGAACTGGCGTTCTACTGCCACTCACCCATATCTGACATGAGCAAGGCCCATCCAAACAACAGGAGGGAGATAAAAAAATATGCCGGCCCTGGAGAATGCCAATTTAGTTTGGCACCTAAATGGTATGACAAGTTATCCGCGGCGATTCCTGTCAAATTCAACGGATATCATGCATTCATTTAATTAGCTAACACACAGTGGAGTCATATGGATATGTGGTGACGGTCAGTAGCCAGCATTAATCGGAATCAAGAGGGTAATTCTTATAGCACCCGTACTGAGCTTCCTGTGGTACTTAATTGTGAGAGCAGTCAATCCAGCAGTGCTAGTATAGCAGGGGAGAACGAAAAGTCACAAGAACAGAAACTGTGCAAAAATCGGAAGGGAAATGTTAGCAGTGTTAGTTGAAACGTTTCAGCACACACACGTCTCGGAAAGAAAATTGTACGCACAGATCACACATCTCTGAAATTAGTAGTGAGGGATCCTCTGGATTCGGTATCTTAATGTCTACATGAGATGGTGATCGGGCGGTGGAAATGAGAGTGCCGGCTAGTCTACAAGTCCAAAGATCGGATAAACACCGACTGGCTGCAATTAGGGCTGTCGAAATGTTGCTACAGGATACACAATGCTTGCGAGAAGATGCGTATCTAATGTGTCTGAAGAGAACGAACATGGTAATTAAGAACACTGGTCGCAACGTGAAGAACCCGAATGCTTGGCAGAAGGACGCAGATAATAATTGCCGGTAGTAACTGGACTGTCATGCCTTGACAAATTGGATGGGTCGAATATCGAAAAGGATCCCATGACAATCCTGAATGTAAAAGCTGTTGTCTGTGTGTAGCTTGAGATTGCCCATCGTAGAACAGACCATTGGTGTTGTGATTTGTGTATCGATCAAAATGAAGTAATAGTTTGGGGAATATTTCGGACTTGTCTTGATTCATTAACTGACCCAATCAGGAATACACAAACAATAAATATTGACGTTTCTCAATTCAGAAAAGATTGGCGCCTTTGTTCCAGTGGGGTGCAGGTAAAAGCATTTGGCTTAGCAGCTCGTTCTGTTTCTTTGCTTAACCAAGGATTTCAGTTGCACTAGCTCACGTAGTGTAAGAGTTGGTGACACTAGCTTGACAAGAATTCTGTACCCCACTCTGAAGGGCGACATATTCGAGGTATACCCTAGTGAAATACATTACGGGAGCAGCCAGTAACCATGTCCTCAGACCGCGCCGATGCCAGACCATTTAGCTGGAAGACAGTAGTTCACACATGCTCGATAACCATAGGTCGGACCTTAATTATCGCAACGCCTGTGGCATAGTGAACCTGTGCATGTCGTTGAGGGGAACCGGAGGCATATTACATTGAGCACGTTGTTCGGCTGCTATGTTAGGCTTGCGGAAAGCGGATAACTGCATACAATGAGATTGATTCGGGCGAGATATGGCAACAATTTGACCAGTGCGACGATTGATGATACGGCGCATTAAAAGCGAGCGTAATGAATCATCTCCGTTCCAAGTGATTATTCTCTGGTTAATGTGAATGAAATCACACTCGTGACCCTAAGAATTCAATCTTAATGAGAGACCCAAGTGGCTTGCTTCACATTGCTTCCGTTTTCCCACCACCGTGTGTGTGTTGAGGGAGGGAGACTGAATATCGCAATGGTTAAACAAACAACCATTTCGGTTTAAAGTCGAGTAAAGAACATAGAATCACATTTTATACCAAAATGATGAAAACTTGGGAAAGAACACAGACTGAATGAAAGACGTCAAGCGTCCTATATCTCAAGCTCATCATCAGTACGTTTGTCACACATAACCGAAGTAGCTAATGTCAGTCTTCTTTGAGAAAATAAGTAAAGCCCAGTCCATTTGAAGTATTGTGAACGCACTTGGGTCGATCTATGAAGCTTCATAGAACTTGTGGGCTTACTATAGCAGCTATGTGAGAAATCTACCCTGAATAAGAATGCACAGCTATGGGGAGTTCAATATCATAAGATGTTACTAAGCACACGTTGGCTAACTGCCTGCCAGTGCGAGAAGTTGAGCCTACTTTGGCCGGCTTATGTAAGTCAGCTGGAGAGGCTTAATAATTCGAATCGATCAAACGAGCAGTCGTTGAGGAAAAACAGTTCATGACAGAGCATTGAGTTAACCATATCAGGCGATGTTCCCGGAGGCGTGTAGATTTTTTAGTGATAGTCTGGGCTACACCCCAAGGAAGCGAACATCACGGATTCAGTAGTGATTGCTGTTACACTCGACGGATGTTGACGCAATAAGTTGGGTGGAAGACGCCGAATATGTAAGTTTTTGTCCCAAAAAAATTTATATCGTTAGCTGGAAAACGTTCCTTCATATAAATATGCTGAATTCAAGTTGGTGTCAGTTAATACGGAAGACTGGTTTCGAATGAAACAAAGTATGACCTCGTAATGCGCAGTCACGACCGTGACAAGATGGGTGGTCAAACCAGTGATGGATTAAACTTTCAACTACTCAACACTGTCTGTGAATAGTATGAGTAATGAATGGTTTCTTTGATGAACCTAAGCAAGAGAATGAGACGCAACCAATTTAGGACATGGAAGCAAAACTTCACAGATTGGATGTCACGGCCCAAGGAATTAGACGGAATTGTCTGAGAACGACTGACGACTAGTAGGGTGGTCCAGGTGTCAGCCTACTCTAAAATAGGTTGCGTTGACGCTGAGGCTACTTTAGCTTGCCGTTATGCTCATCTGTCCTCAAACCATGAGTTCCACTCTGGGGAACTCAGTTCGATGGTGAAACCTGGTCACATCTCTATGTGTGGTCATAATATACTACGGAGAACAATAATGTTTGCCTTAAGTGAGTAGAAAGACTACTTTATGAACATCACTTCAGTTGTATGTAACCGGCTTGATGTGTAAATCACGTTGATATGGGTTATACGTAGATTGATTGAAGACGTTGCTTGTGGGACATAAAATAACTTTCCAAAGGACTAAGCTCCATTTTAGTCAAACGCACTCACTGAGTAACCCAGTCCACTAGCCAGCAATTGCGGGTAAGTCCCAGTGTACTTGTAGCCAAGGATAGAAAACGCATGAATGACGAAAGCCAGCTCAGGAGAGTGTCAAAAAGACGTTATTCTGCATGACAATCATTTTTGAAAAAGCTGTCAACATTTTGTCAAAGTACTCAAATAATCGATTATTTATAATCAGCACTGAAAGTCAAAGAATGTGCAAACAGTAATGACGTATTCAATGTAAACTGTCGTAAACTGCCACGCATTTGAGCGCAATCAACCGACCGTCAACCGATGGTATTGGTTATCATCTGAAAGTGGAACAAGGAGTATTATTCCAAGGAATATAACGCTACCGATAAATCACAATTCGAAGCATGGAATGGAAAATATTTCTGTCTTCCCACTGAACGTTGATACTGTTTACATTATCAATTGAATTAAGTTATTGAAATGACACACAGTTCAGCACAAAACCGCTTTGTAAAATATGAGTTGAAAAAAATTGCTCAATCAGGTGCATTCAAAATGGATAAATGGCAAGTAACCCACATGGACCTACAAACCGTAATTAACATTCGTACAGTCTCAGATGATACAGTAAGGATAACTAGGTCTAAAAAATAAGCAATCGAACCATCTCTTGGATGCTTTTATCCAACGTGAAAATCAATAAGCATGATTCAAGGAACTACGGCTATCAGACGTTCTCATTCTACACGGCTTTTGTCCGGAAGGTATGAATAACTGAAAGAATGATGAAAAACAAAGTTTCAGCAGAAGCATCTCTCGGCAACTTCTTTCCCGTTGTTAGAATTAAACGAAATTAAGTGACAAGTAGAGAGTCGACTTAACTTTATATAATTATACTAACCAATGAAGAGAATTTGTCGAAAACAGTTTGTTCATTAAACTTTGTTTCTTCAAAAAGATGTATAACTCTCCCGCTCTGTTATGGTTGTAGTATCAGCAGACAAATCTAGGCACATAGCCTTGAAACACGAACTCGATAATTCGGTCGACTTGACAATCGTGAAAGTTCTGTCAGATTAAAGCTACTTAGAACCCGTAATTATTGTCACTAATAAAATATGTTTGTTGGTTGCTGCGATATGTCCATACTGACAAGAAGTGACTGATTTTCTCACCTCAACTTATGTTGTTCTTCTATCAGTTCGACACTCTAACACTCCAAAACCCTAAACCGGCTATACCCAAAACATTAAAACTTTGCCCACTTGCTTGTTTACGATACGACAGAGATGCATGTACGCACGCAACATATGCCTTACTATCTATATAGCTCCGAAGATAAGTCTGCAAAAAGTCCCGTTCGAACAGAGCGAGTACAATCAGCTTTGCTTCTCGATGAAGCTCGTCAGTAATGTGTGTCCTTATCACTGCTGAGACTAAAATTCCGGTCACCTTTCTATGAGACAACGTGTTGATCCCGGTGTCATTGAATTCACAACAGGTATGGCCGAATTTACACGCTTAGACGTCCACTCGCATTCGTGTGCAAGCACTGCTTAGATTGCCCTATCGTCTCAATAGAAAACACAGTGTGAAACAATTGGTTCCCTCGAGCAGTTTGAACAAAGCANACAGAGATGCATAGTACATGAAAATTGGTCGTGACTCCCTTTATGCAGATAATGGTGATGGCTGATATGACTGAGAAGAAACTTACAATGCGCTCTAATACGGGTAGGATCAGAAAGCCACTCGTCAAATGTCAAAATATCAAACATATCTCCAGAATGCATCATTTACTTTCAGTATATGATTTACCATGCAGCTGTACTGGCATCATTTAGAAAATGAAGTTATATTCCTCGTGAGTAGTTTGATACACTTGGATATTGTTGACGGGAAAAACGTGGAAATAAACCAAACTGTTTACCGAATGTCCCATATGATCGACAACATTAAATGTTCACAAGAAGTGAATCGATTATCTTTATGGACCACTTCAGGAAACTCGATACATTTTACAATTGCGTATGTGTCTTTCTCTAAATCAATGCTCGTGGTGTTCTGCGGCACCACTCTAAAGCATTTTGACTCATCTGCATTCTCGTGGTTGTTGTTACACTCGGATTAAGAGGCTTAATCAAGAACTTGAGAAAGACTCGTATGTTATTGAACAGTACTAACACTTACGACTTCTACCGAGACCTCATGAAAAGGTCCGGTATAATGCCCCCTGTGCAACTGAATTGCAAAGGACGGAAGTCCTAATGGGCATCAGAAAATGTCAGCTGTTTCAGTTCTGGTACGTAACTGGCTGTCGACCCAACGACTTTGAGCGTATCATACATTCACTTAGTCGGTAAGTGAAATCGATTGAGATTCCAGCACCAACAACTGTTTCAAAATAATCATATTTTGTTAACTCTATCCGATCACGCACAAAACCCATTAAGGATTTGTATCCAGTGCATGACGACGAGAACATCAATCAAATAGGATATGTCACTGAAAGTGCTGTAGATTTCTCCAATATACCACGCTGACACCTTGCGCTCTCAAAGGGTGGACCGGTAGCACTTGAGGACCATAACACCAATAGACACCAGTGCCAAGTGAATGGATCGGTCAGGCCGTTCACTAGATCGCTATGTCACTCAGGTCGAAGCCATTGGTATTCGAAGACGCTACTGTTTTTTGTGCACCAAATTTCTGGACGCAACCTATTTAGCTGTCCGGGACCTCCACTGTTGTAAATGTCATAACGTTTGACCATCGTTCTTGTGCCCGTTGTATATAATCAACGGATTTGTGTATGCGATCGACATTATCGGGAAACGTAACTATGTCTCACTGTCCGCCTATTATCCTTGTTAATGTAGTGGAACAAAGAAACTCATTTTGCGCTAAGAATTCATTAGGGTTGGAGTCGGAAATAAAAAAAACCAGTGAAAACGATTAGATTTCTCTGTAAGTTATTCCCAAATTGACCACTAAAGTACTATTGCAACCTGATAACCAATGTCTAACCGATGAATGAAATCAGTGTATTTTGAAGGAATGTTCATTGTTCCTATGTGTGTATGAACCTACATAAAAGGTTAAAGAACTTCATCGTCTAAATAACACTAAGGTTTTATAACACGAAGTCAATGAGGATGCGAACTGACTGAGATGGATGAAAACAATCTGGAATCCATGCGGGTGGACGAAGTTCCGCCTTGCTGGCCATTCTATTACCGGGCTTCTGGACATAAGGTCGCAAAGGCATTTGTGAATTTGGTGCGGGACCACGCTGAAACAGAAAAACCGGAGAAGTCGTGCGTGTTCGTTGAGAAACAAGGAAAGTTGTGGTTTAGAAGTATCGTACATTATGTAATCCTTATTGTCACTGTGACCCTCGTGTTGCGTTCACAATTAACAGACCGCCAAACACTACGAATGATTTGAAACGTTACTAATGTAACAGTTTCTCGAAGAAAAAAAGCATATTTTAATGTTTGTTTTTATACTTTGACCACCATGACCGAATATATTGGTCATGTAAGATGTGTATTTAAACAAAATTTCGTTCGCACTTTTCAACTGCACATGCCAAATGAAGTACAAACACTTGGATGGGTAGGAGTATATGAGCAGGCCTTCTGAAGTGATCATACCTCTCTCAGTCACGTGATCAAAAAACGACGACAATAGCTAGGAATGTGGATGTACAGTAGAAAAGAGATAAGAAATAAGGAAACACAGATCATGAGTGATTTTACTCACTTTAGTCAAGAGTGCTGGCTGATAGATTTATCGTTTCCTTTGAGAAACAACCACAACAAATGGTCAGGTTAGCACATTTGTACAAAAGCCATGTTGACAAATAGAAGCTGTGTGCACACATTCCAAATCATTCGACTACAGACTAGCCGCCTTAACAGTATCATGAGAACCTGTGTTTCTATCTCTGTCCTAAAAAGAGGACGATGTAGCACTCTTCATGTGACGAGGAATAGAAGCAGCACTAAATCACACCTACAAGTCAGCCAAGCTCAGTGTGTTTAACCGAATAATTTGCGTCCCATCGAATCCCACACTCCACAAATTCAACATTATTCATGAATTTACCTATGCCCGAGGTTTGCCGTACGCTGGTCGCACAATGTAGACACTACAGACTCGAATCTCGGAGCACTTCCCCTGATAGCTTTTGAGTGTCAAAAGTGGAACTGCAAACAGTGCAATTAAGAAGCATTTACAGGATTCTGGTCACCGAGTACACTCCATCGAAGCATTCCGTTTTGTCTGTCAGATAATGAACAAACCCGCTTTAACCTTTTCCGAAGCGTTTCCAATACACCGTACGGAGCCACTAGTTTATTCAGAAACAGATGGTTTTAAATACATCGCTACCTTGGTAGTGTGTGATGTAGGCTGGTTATTCATCCTATTTTCTTTGTTTCTACTTTACATCCACATCTGTAGCTGTCGTCATTGATTTTGATCACGTGACTGCGAGATAGTTCATCACTTGAGGAAGTTTGCTCATATGCTGTTACACGTCTAAATGTTTATAATTTACTTGGCGTAAGCAACTGAAAAGAATGGACGAAATGTTGTTTGAACACACATCTAACATTCGTTGCGTTCTCTAGATATATTCGGGTTCAAGATTGTTTTCAATATCTTCGTTAGATACTCATTTTTGGGTGAAACTGTTAAATTAAGCCTAACCACACCCACGAAACCATTAAACGGATGGAATCCCTATGAGAAATTTGTATAGGATACTGATAACACATACTATTAGTTTTGATCATCAATCACATGTCGGACGGACTTGTACGTTCAACCAAGACTCAATGATTTTGTTTGTGATTTCATGTTCCTGCTAGTCCTACGTTTAGGACTGTTGACAGCGTGTAAAATCAAACCATAATTTGTCTTCTGGCTATTCAGCCTAATTGGGACTTCATTGGTTATAATTTAAACGAAAAAAAACTTGACCGAACAACAGAAGCACAAACGGGAAGGGCACTAAACAGTGCCGATCGGTTCAGTAAGCGAGAGGGGATATAGTCGTACTTTGCTATGAAAAATTCCTATCATAAACAAAGTGTCTCGACCTTGGCTGCAGCTATACTAGCTACTGAGGGGTTGTCATGATCCTACTCAACAAGCAGTCAAAGACCCTATCTAAAGTAAGAAACGTCCATTCACACCATCCAGAGTTGTCCTCACTATCAATCAATCACACTACTGTACCGCCACACAGCGCGATTAGGGGGATGAACTATCAAGACCAACCTAGTGTGGATCACTAGTCACACAGACTTGCACAATGTGGCCGATCCAATCAAGTTGTCACACGATTACACTCTAGTTAATAACTTCAACAGTACTGATAAACAGTAAAGAAATCTAGTATATACAGTTTGAACATCACTCACGGTTGATTGTGGCTTTTGCGTCCTCCCATAATCTACAGTCAGTTCATATCGAAATTAGCAACTAGACTCGAGCTTCGCTGTTGCTGGAGCCCATCAAGTGGTGTGCATTCTCGCCACAGCCGGAATTTGGACCCTGACTACGTTTTCATGAAGCGACCGTATTGACTACTGTGTCACTGAGTGCGCATTGGGCGTGACATATTTCTCACGTACATGCTCGATCAAATTCCTTTGTGTGTATCACACAAATTGTCTGATCGCCTGCAAAACAGGCACATTTCAAATCGCGAACATGACAAGAACGTGCCCTACTGAGGAGGCTTGACATAGTTGAACCTCTAGTTTGATGCATCTTTTCTAAAGTGACCTGCTGAACTGTCTATGTACGTAAGAACGCTGTACTCAACTGTGTTTGCTGTTCAACTCATTTCTTCCAAGTTTAGTAGTAGAACCACATAAATAATAAAATATCCAGAAAGCAGTACTGCCGGTTGAAATTGTTGCACAACCACAACATGATTAACAATATACTGTCTACAACCTTTCCTCCAAATTTATGGCTGTATCACAAAACAATGATTGGAAGAATGAGCCAAGAGTTCGTTTCATGTACTGTCATTACTCAAACAAAATCCATTTCATTGGAAGGTGTAAATTATTTCCGAATTAGTCACTTCCCGCGGTTGAAGCGTACGTGTCAAATCATATCAGTTGAATTCTGCCAGCTTCTACCAGTTTATGGTTGACACGTGGTTGTACAGTTGCACGGAAGGAGATGATTCACTTTCTGCTCATAAATTCTACGGAATACACATGGTTCCGTTGCATACAACAATAACATTCGCTATTGTGTATACGATTAGTATGCAAAATTCGTAATGAAACATCCCCATTATATGTGGTCAAGTGAAAACATTCGTATTCAAATGCAATCTGACCATAAATATGGTTGGAGTGGATATTGTGCAGATTTAACACAGGATTATCATCCGGTCATATTTTGTGAACAATGTGGTTTTCATTCCCCTTTAACATTTAACGCAAAAAAAATACATTCTCATACGTCACGTTATCATACGCATAACAGTTCTCGAATGATGGTTTGTGCAAGACGCAAAAGACATGCTAGATCATCACAATGCAAGACTTCAATATGATTGATTGATCAGTTACTGTGCCTGGCGATTTGTCAGTAGGCAACTTTAACTGACACCTTCTGTCATCAGAATTTGTCTGTTCCATAGTTTGCAAGACTGGAGTTTAAAAGAATACCGTTAGCTGGCTCAAACAAGAAAGCCACAATCACCGTCTAATATGGAGCTATTTCGGATTTCCTCAGGGATATAACGGCCCTAGAATGCTTCATGGAGTATCTATCAATTTAAATATACTGTTTTTCTGATGCTCTGGAAATGCGCTGGAATCTCTTCTACTAATCTATCAGAAACGAACCATATTAAACTCAAAATTAACTATTTTCCACACATGGTTTTCATTCAAAATAGAGCTGATTGTTTAGTTTTTCCAACCGGTTTTACTCGGTTTCTCTGTGCATTTCTCATTCTACATCTGAATTTTGATAGCATGTACACTGTGCGGAACACAATCGACCGGTTGAGGCGCACAGTATTCGACCGCATATATTTAACCAATTGTGTTCAAGATAGTCGAGGTAAGACAACAGTGAATCGCAAACAGTGAATCGTTCTGTTCTAGATGATTACGCAACATTCAGCCTAAGAGTCACGTGCAAGGCATGAGAGATTGAAATGACCACGGAAAACTCCGATCACAGACAGATCTTTAACAGTGAATTAATTTTGTGAACATTATTCAACTGCTTGCTGAGTAAGGATATAGTGTACCGGAAGTTTCATATGGCAAACATGTGGCGCTTCGAGGGAACTAACGTCAGGAAAGAATTCTGATATTGAGGACTGTGTATTGAGGATCCGGAGATAATAAGAAGCCACCCTGCCGTGTGTATATCCACTCGAGTTCGGGCCATACAGTGAACGAACTTTTTCGGACAAACATCATGAGCACTTTATTCAGGTTGACCAAAGCTTGACGGGAAGGTGAATGTAAAACAGCTTAACCGGCTACGGATGTCACCATTCTGGCTCTTGGAAATGTTTTAAAGAGTAAATCACGTTGATGAGAGATGCGAGGGCTGCAAAATCTCGCTAGAACTGGGTCTTTGACCCACATAGCCGAGTATGAACCGTTCCGGTTTACTGTGATGTGCTGAGCATGCGAACGCATACAACGCATGTGATTCTTTATTGTGGGTGATTACAAGATTCGTCATCCTTACGATTGTAACCTTGCCTAGTTGGATTGGTTCATGTGACTATTATTGACTTTGAAGTTTTTGCCTGACCTATTTTGCTGCCTTGACATGGTGGTCAGGCTTTTGCACTGCATCAATCCGGAGGGCCAGGCTGGCTAGGACTTCGGCCTTCCCAGGTGCAACCTTGTCAAAGAGACCAAAAAGGAGCAGCCAGACGAAAAGCAGATGCACTAACAGAATTGTATGTCCCACTACTGACTGCGTCGGGTGCTTAGGTAGTGAGGCACAATGCTATCAGCATACAGTAGAATTATTCTCATGGTTGCTGCATTGATCTCCGTATAATGAGGAAAAAACGAGGTAAGAAGAAGCACCCTCAAACAGAGAGCACTTCGATCGGCCAACAATTGACCGTGACTGCCGGCGTACTGTCCAGTAAGGTCGAAAATCTTCCGGTCTCATCCAGAAGCCTGATATAGCTTCAAGTACATTAACTGAGTGGAGAAGTGTTCAGAATCGAACGTCGATGTCTTATTCTCTGTGCCCTGGGGATAGACAAGCTCCTCACTGCCAAGTGAGTCAGACTCTTGAGTCATTGGTCTCGGGTAGGGTTCCTTAAGAAACTCATGGATCCTGTTGTCTCGCAAGTCAAATCTTTGAGTCAAAGACTCGAGGTGGGATCTCTCAAGCCAACCATGTTCCGCTGCATAAACGACCGGGAAGTATCAGAAATTATCGTACTTCCGACAGTGACATCACTCCAAGTTTTATGCCTTTTCGGCATTCCCGGATGATAATTGTTTTCTAAAGTCAAGGCAGTTGGTGAACATTGGCGCTTTACATATCCGCGCTCTCTGACAAGTAGGTGAGCAAGCTGTCCTGGCAAATACCTCCTCAAATTCGAAGCTTGGTGTGTGCTGTGTGTTAGAGACGCGAGTATACCATTCTAGCATCGCTATACATCTGATCTCGCCGCCGATCCAGGCTCATCTCTCGCAGGGTTTCTGGTGACACCCAGGCTGAATCTTGTGGTCAGGCTGAAGTGGGAATCGCACTGAGTTCCAGAGCGGTACAATGTTTGCTCCATCAGTGCGCTGTAAGACAAAGCACATCTGTGAAAGTATGTCAACGCAAATCAGAGAACCGTTGTATGATCGGTATATCGGTGCACGCTCCAACGGACAGCTGTTCGGATGCTGCCGAGGATGCATCTCACGAAGCCCTCGTTGGCCTTCCGAAGCAGACAAACACTGACTCCAGTACATTAGCCCGCGATTCTAATACTCAGCTTGGTCGTCCAGAGAAGAAGTGGTTGGAAGGTATGTTTGCCGTCCGGGTACAAAGCACTGACAATAGCGGAAGACTGCTGCAGCTGTGCGTTCCTCACGATCCATATATTTCGAACACTGCATAGTAAAAAAGAGAGAGGCATCATGTAATACGGAGATCTTCCTGTGCTTCTCAGCTGTGGACACAACTCGATCGCATAACAGTCAGCTATAGGTGGCCCAGTACTGCTGGACTGTAGTACATTTTGGAGCAACCACACAGACTTGGACTATGCTGTTGTGCGTGCCCGTTTTGTCTTGTCATTTGCCCAGAGGACATATGCTCGTAAACGCAAGATACTTAACTGGCATTCGAGCGAGGAGTGTAAAGAACGCTTACCAGGAAGCGATGATGAACAAGTTGCTCGCTTCGAGTCACGTGAGGAACCTAGCGAACACTGTGAACAAACCACAACAGCTAAAAAGTCTTGCTGGGAGGAGTGTGTCGAAGGAGTTGTGCAGTTGCGACAAAAGTGGATTTCTCTCACGCTGATAAACTCGTTAACCAAGCGTCCCCCGATTCCACCTGGCTCCGAATATAATTAGGACCGTCAAGAAATTGCCCGCTAGCTGACCAAGAGGTTGCACAAAGACCACGAGCATCGCTTGGCCGAACAGTCAAAAGCGGTTGAACTGACCTTTTTTATCCAGAAATACCAGAAAGCCTTGTTCTGTGATCCGTGTTTGTGCTGGTCATCGAGTCGGGATAAGTGAGACTTTATGTGAAAAAGACTGTCCATTTATCACCAGCCCGTCGCACGGACTTGACAGGTGAGCTGAACATTTCGAGGAACAGTTTGGCTGGTTTCAACTAGAACATGTGGAGGACGGGACCCAAGTGGCTAGTTATTGCATTCCAGACGGCTCTCCGTCGGAACCAGATGTGGCTCTGGAGCTTACTTTAGTGAAGCGCAGTAAGGCTCTTGGTCTAGACCTACCCCTCCTTCTCTTCTCAACGGTGGCGGGGAGAGGTAGATAGCATAACTGAGGAAACTCCTTCAGACACCTTGGGAGACTGACGAGGTACCTCGTGAGTGATACTTATCAACAGTAATTCCCGTTTCCAAAAAGAGAGTCCGAAATCTACGTGACAAACACAGACGGATCAGTCTAGCATCTGCTGCGTCCAAGTTACTTACCGGCCTCATTTTACATCGGATCAAAAGACCCGGAAAAAATGAGACATGCGAAGAAGGGGCAAGATTCCACTCCGGACGTTGGAGAATCGGCAATCTTACGGGCAGCCGACAGTCGTGGTGTTTTCAGACTTACAGGCTGTTTTCGATTCGATTGCTCACTGCGTTCTCTCTAACTGTCTTTCTCGCCTGGATGTGTCAGGGTAATACGTGAATTTGTTGAGACCACTGTATGTTCACTCTGCGAGCAAGGTGAAAGTATATGGACAACTTTCCCGGGCGTTCATCACTAGTAGTGGTGTAAGTCAACGGTGTCCGTTTTCCCCCTTCTCGTTCAATCTTGTCATAGACGGCATTTTGGAAAGCGCGTTCGAAGAGTCCAGTGAGCCTGGTGTTGAGCTGCTTCCTGGTGCTAGGCTGACCGACCTGGAATATGTGGATGACATCGTCCTAATTAGCCCCTCTGCCGAAGACGTGTAGACCATGCTGAACAAGTGAGTAACCGGGCTGGTTTGTAAATAATGCACTTTCAAAGTGTAAAGTGTTGCTTCCAGACTGAGGCATTCCCATCCCTACCGACTTTATTGCAGACAAATTGCTTGGGACTGTGGACATCTTCACATACTTGAATAGCACTATCTTGTCAGGTTGTAATAGTGCTTATGAGATTTCAGCGAGAATAGCAAAAGCACGAGTTGCCTATGCCAGCCTGCCTGATCTGTGGCCTCGGAAAGACATTCAGTTGCTGATGAAAGGAAGGATATATAATGTTCATGTACCTACCGTTTTTCTCTGTGATTAGGAAACGTGGCCTGTTCACAACGAACATGTCAACCGACTTGCTGGATTTGACTACCGGTGTCTCCACCAATTAGCCTGAGCAACGCAGATATTTGCTATCGTGTATTCCGGAACGCATAAGATGCGCGACCAATTGGTCAACTAATCCCGTCGCACAGCCTTCCATGTTTGAGTCACGTATTCCACATGCCAGCTGAGCGTTTGCTGTATCGGGCATTATACACCGAGACCCCAAACAGCTGAGTGAGACTACATGGTGGACAAGCAACAAGGTGGTCATGAAATATGAAGATGAAGGCCCTAACTGATCGATCAAGCAAATTAGGTAGGTGTCACGTGCCTGGTTGAGGTCTCCGTGATCCGTCAAATCGTTGGTTAGAAACGTTGTGTGAGATGGTAGTGTGCCGCAGTCAGTGGCGTACATGTATCCATACTATTTTCAGCTTCCTCGCTTAGTCCTCTTTTATTACCATTGTTATCATTCCACAACCTTTTCGGTATTGTTTCCCATTCAGGGTTATGCCATGTCATCGTTGGGGTGAGTGGTGGTCCGAGCCACTGGTCACGTTCAAGGCTGTTATGATGATGATGCTTACAATCTGGGTGCGTTGGCGTGTTGAATCTTCATTAGAGCAGATAGAAGTCACAGGTTGTGATGTGTTAACATTTTGCTTGTTGTCGTCAGTTGCAAATGTAAAATATGCAGGACATACACGACAGACAAGGTATGGACACAGTACATTCACAGCAAATATTTTGTCAACATCAAGACAACCCGCTGAGTTTCTTTAAATACTCTTGTGAACACAAAGCCGAATGAGGAGTTCTGTACACCGTAGTTTACCAACATTATGGATGAGTATAGTGAATCGAGATGGTGACCTGTTGTCATGATGTATCTAGCAGATGATTTAGGATTTCGAGCAGCAGATCCACCGGTTTGAGATTATTGTGTCATCAGTTGCCTTGGTCATTTCTCGACGTATTCTTCTACTAGCCATCATAGCTGTCCATCGGTACAGCCTGTATAAACACCGCAGTAACTGGGTAGACAACGTGAGAGGCAGAATAGTTAGACAGACAGCGTTGGCGAATATGGTGGGATGTTCCTTTGGTAGGACATGTGCATACCAGATAGGGCAGACTGTAATTTGTATCCAATACCGTCTGTCAAACGAAAGAGTAGCTGAAATAACCCATCGGGTCCCTGCAATGCTGATGGTATCACATTTGATGTGAATGGACTCATTCACTGCATGCATCCTTTTGTGTGTCATGTACAACCTACATGGTTTCCGTTTTAAATTGATAAGAGTAAACAAAATGTTAACATATCGCAATATATGACTTCTCTCTGCTCTGATGAGGTTGTTAAAGCGAATACAGTGTTTTCTGTTGCATTTTGCCAAACAACCACGTCCTGCTGTTACCGTCTCCAACTTGCTTTGACGGTTATACTAACTACAACATACTCCCACCGTTGGATAATAAACCGATTATATTCCAAGCGCAATAGGATATTTAACGTCCCGTTCCCCAACTTGATGTGCTTCTCAAGAGTAGGTCAAATCAGTACACTCCACAGAAGAAAGGACGGTAAACGGATGAGTACAAGCGGTAAACGTTAGAATATAGCAAAACGTTTGAACCGGTCAGACGAAAATTCATTCAGCTATGTCAAAAATGGTCACGTTTTAAAAGTTGTCGCTTTTTCATACAATCCAAGGTGTTCCACTTCCAACAAACGCAACCTGAAACAGGCTGACTGGTCTCTCGAGCCTCGATTTCGCTGTTAAATACAACAAGGATTTGTTTTAGTGAAACTAAATGCACATATTGATAAGACCATGTATTTCGAATTGATGTTAGGCTGTAAACACTACCATTAGCGGTATATCTTAAGGTTGTTTCCATGGTGAAAACTACAAAATATATTAGGCATATCAGACTTACGCGGAATGAGCAGGGAAATGCACGATGCGTCATCTGCTTCCGTGGTTTACGAACTTCATTGTTTATGAACATGTTCGGAGGTCTCAGACCAGGGGGAGGTACGCGAAATGCAGGACAGAAGGGGAAGCGATTTGAGAAATTTGGATAGTAGTTGGAATTTGGTGGACCATAAAAAGGCTGAAAAAACAAGCAAAGTAAGAAATTATTGGAAGAAAACATAGCCGCACTTGTGTTGCAGCTAGGATTATTTTACCGAGGTGGAGTGAATAGCACGAAGTCGGCTCAATCTGAAAACGCAAGTACACTGGACGAATGTGTTCATGTTTACTCAGTTGGCCTTACGTTTGTCTGAAGTCACCGCCCCAGTCTTCATTGAGTTCTATGCTCTTAGATTGAGAACTATGGAAAAGCATGATTAAGTTGGCATTGTGTAATTATTCTTTGTCGACTCGGTGCATCGTGAATTGCATAAACATGTTGTCAGACCTGATGTTTGCGTCACGCCATAGTTTACGATAAGTCAAACTCTTCTGAAAATTCGTCCAAAATATGTGGTATGTTCATACGTATAAAACCTTCCAGATTTACCTTTGATACCCATTTCTGGAACAGTGCACGCGAGAAAACCTTTGTCCAACAAAACAAATGAAGTTGGAAATTGTAAAATGACTAGAAACTCAGGCATTTGGGGTGATCGATCGGCCGCAACATACCGTACGGATCCAAAACAACTGTAACACTGCTCAGAAAGCTATTAGAGCTTAAGCATTGAATACAACGACCGCATTGTGTCTAAACTGGGATCAGTGATACATTAGCCAACAGGCCCATCCCACGTGTACCGGGAGTGTAGTTCAACTTATGTGCAGGTACCTAATGGATAATACTAATGGGCTGATAAGAAGACGAAATTTGATTCCAATATTTTTTTAAGAAGAAAGACAACCGGAATACTACACCTCTGTATGCTAACTCTACAATCAACTATCATTGGCTTCCAAGTTGCAATACAACTCTTGTTTAAAATAACATTTTACCTTGTATATGGAAAGCAGAAGGTGAAATAAGGAAGTTTGAAAAAAAACAGTTCGGTCTAAGCACATGAAGATTCAACTAGTAGTTACTCAAACATCGCTCACATAAAACCGCAAATTTCGTAGTTACATACAGTCTCCGGTGGGTATTTTTCAACAGTATTCCTGCTAGAACTAGTCTTTAATGTATAACCTTGGCTCTACCAAGAACCGAACGCTCAGACAGTTTACAGACCGCAGTAACTTGACCTCATTTCGCACTGGGAAATAGGTACTGCTGCGTCGTCTGACACACTGCACGTGCTTATTACGCTGTTCTAAAGAGTGCTCAAACATGGTGAAATCTGAATTATTCGAAAGCCATATCCATCACCCGTCGGGATTCAGATCTAGGCGCAAAGAAAACGGTTAGCCGTCACTCTGTTTGGCGTAAGTGTCCATCACTTTCTGGATAGATTTGGGTGAGTTTAGTCCATTCGAGAAGTGTTGTCGCAGCTTTTTTGTTGTTGTTTATACGCTCCTGATTGTGAAACGAATTTATGTGTCAAATGTGTGCAGTGACTAACTTACAGTGTAACTCTGAAATGTTTGCATTATATTCTCAAATATGAGATTGCTTAGTTGTAGCCCCTGCTGAAAAATACCAAACAGCAGACACTAACTTGTGACATATGCATATTCGTACAGAGCATCTATAGCAATTCTGGTAAGACAATTATCAGAGTGGTCAGTTAAGAAGCCAAAGCTGACTTCATCATGTTTGGCATTTGTACTACTGTGCAGGTTAGGAGCTTTGGCGTTTATACAGTCCGACAACATCAGGTATGAACTAGACAAATACCACTAGTTTGATACATCAGTGTCCTGCTTAACATCCGACAACCACTACGATGTCTCAGTGCGCTTACTGTATGCATAGCTACACGTGGGTGACCTTGGATACCAGACAGATGGATTGTATTTGAACTTCACGTGGAATTGCTATTCCGGGGTTCAAACGGGCTTCTGGCGGTAGTGAGCGATGCACACCGAATTACACCACTGTGGATAAAACAGTTTGACCTAAGCAGCTGCGTAAAAAGTTACAAGTACACAATGCCACGACGGTCACTAGTGTTCCCATGGGGTGTATTCATTTTGACGAATGGTATATAGACACTTCCAGTCGATAGGCAGCAGTCTCTTCGAAAAGAATACTGAGGAGATTGATTAAACAGTCTTTTCTGATTAGCTCCCCCATCAAGAGGAGACTCAGTACATGCACCGATGGCACACAGAACAGCGAGAGTGAGCATTTGATCTTCTAAAAGAAGTTGGTTGTGACTGTATGTGAAACGCACTACGCTTCACACCCATTTCTAGTAGGTATATTCCGTTGTGAATGGTAAACAAACAAACGGTTCGTCTGCATAAAGTATGGCCTCCGTTGGTTCTCTTGAACAGTGTTCTCTACCTCACCGTGTATATCCCATTCGAGACCGTTAGCAGCAGATACGTGGTGGGCGCAATCTGAATTGGGTGTGGTTAAAGCGTATTGTTGCTGAGTTAAGGTTGCCAGTGGCTTGCCGGACTTCAATTACGGGTTACATCGCTAGGTCATCGCATATCTATTAAATGATGCACACACACACGAGTATGGACGTTCGCCAATTGCTTCTGATGCATCAATCCATTCAGATAAGCTTCACAGGAGCAAATAGGACGACCAGGCTCAATGTTTGTCCCTGTTCTAGTCAGCATCGAATATGCCCACGGACAGCAATGGGTCGCAGCACTCAAATGGTCCATTAGAGTGGATTACAGATTTTGAGGAAAGAGGGTGCTAAACTCTGCGATCTGTGTAGAGTGTGAAAATACATTCCAGAACATCCAGCCACTACCAGTTCAAAGACTGGAGACAATATTAGCTGGTTGCTCCAATCCTTTAATGAACACAGAATGTTTCCAGCTGTTTACCCAAGCAAGTGCGAACACACTCTCCCACTAGAAGAACATCGTAAACTGTTGACGCGAACAGCTTAACTGCAGTTGTTTACGCTAAAACAGGTTTTGAATGAATTAAACGTTTTGCATGGTCACCTGTACGGTCGATCGTTCACCTAGCACCCACACAAATTCTGTCCAATGAAATTATTTGTGAACCAAAATACAAACAAGGTTTTCTCTGGTTCCGATCGATTGATGTAACCGTAAATTAGGGCAGAGCAATTTTAGCGCCAAGCGTTTGCGTTTACTCAGGTAGGTCATGGATTTTCGTAAAACATATTTAATGGAATAGGTCAGCGTTATTTTCTTGGATCCTGTACCAACTTTTATGCCATGCTCTAAGAGGAAAAGCGAGAGTTTGGAACGTTCACATCTGAAGTCAATGGTAGTATCGGATCAGTCAACCTCGGACAAAAAAGACGACGGAACTATGGGCTACTAATGTCTTGTTGTAATTACGTACTTTCAAGGCTTGCGGTCCTTTTCCAAACCACTTGCAGTAATCGTAGAGGGACATGAATATCCTTGTGCACTTAACATTGTTTTTTTTGACAGAATTTACGATAAATGACAGTAACGATTCACCGGAGGTCCCAGTTTTGCGGGCTAATGTGGTTCACCCTAACACCTCTCAGTAGCCAATAAACCAGCCAAGGTAATTGTTGACAGTCAACGTTAGTTAACTATGCGCGAAAAGCTGACAGGTTCTGCTGTTTCGAAAAAAAAGTTGCCGTTACAAGGCTTTGATAATTGCGTTAGTCTTGGATTATGCAACGTTAAGTTGGAACCGGAATTTGTGCATTTATTTAGGTTGGACAGCCTCCTCCAACGTGTGGCATCGGTTGAATTCAGATTGAGTAACTCTGAAACACACTGACAGCATTAGGTGATACCACGGTTGGAGCAGTTTTAATCTACAGCTGAAAAACTTGGCCGGCAATTGCCGGAGATGCTTAGCGTAATCAAAGGTTTAGATAGAAGTGCTTACGTTCAATCCAGCAAACAACTTGTCATGGTTCCCCAATCAGAGCCAGTCACGAAAGCTTAGCAAAGAAGAAACGAGTGTCATATTTCGTCAGATAAACATCAGGTAGTCGATCAAAACAGAATTTACAAAGCCATTCACATGACCTACTGAGGCTGCCTAACTCAGCATCCAGTTTTTCGAAACCAGGTAAAAATGCTTATGAAATGTTGCTGAAATTTTTTCACCGTCTTTCCGCCGACTACTCAAGACAGCCATGTTGCTGATGTCAATTACTACGAAACTGTGATCTATTTTCAACAAAACGCTGTGATTTGACACGTTTCTGTTAACCGTGATAAGTCCACTTATGTTTATCATATATGGGTCTGAACGATAGTCACAGACGCTTTGTTCTTGATATCACCTCGACTTTAACAGTAGATCATTTAACTTTGGATTAATAGGGCATAAAGTTGACACTACAAGTTAACGCCTCAACTCTAAAATATACCACCCACAACTGTCACATTCCTATAGATCATTCAGTCGGTCCTTTCGAAAGGAAGTACCAGACTCGAGTTACGCTCATACCAGAGCTCGTTAATGATGCCTATCCTAACCACGACCGTGAGACAACCATGCTAATCAGTGCTCCACTGAATTCATGTTAAGCAAGACTACAAACGCTCAGTCATACTCGCTAATGAGTAGTGCTCAGAGCACCCGATCGTGTATGTCAATCTAGCTAATTAACACAAGCCGTGAGAACACCGTGATGGCGACGGGTTAGTTAATGGGGGAACAGAATCAGTGTATATGACAATAAAACATGAGCCGGACTGTCCCTGCCGGCCAGTTGGAGCAGGTGAGTGGCATTGATTGGTCATCGTATTTTATGACTGAAAAGTCAGCATACGTGAACTATTCATTTTTTCCCGTTGAATCGGTATATTATTTCAACCATAACAATGCACAGGAGTATGTTATTCATGTTTATTAGCGTGTGAAGCATGCACGATGGAACAACTGGTCAACTACTAGCAGTCTTAGTAGATATGCACATGTATGTATGTATATATATATATCATAGGCGATACTCGCGTCCGCATTAGACCTGAACCACAGAATGTCTGTGCACACAGATGGTCCAATGTGCTGGCACTATATTACTTGTGAGTCCAGTTCTCACCGATTCAGATCCAGTAGTGTCAGAAGGTAGGAACGTGAACGAACACTTTTGTATCATAGTAAACGCAGGCTAATCAGTTAAATGGCAGACTAAAATTTGATGTGAATTGCATTTAGATGACATTGACCAAGCTCCAAATTTAAGTCGTTATCACGTGGACGGGCTAAGTTGAGGCAGAAAATACGACGTTAATTGACCAACTAGGTCAACCAAAATTACAGAACGAAAGAATTAGACGGAGTTTCCAGAACAGAATGATTCGTGAGAACAAAGGAATTTTTATCCAACTACTAAAGGTTAGTATTGCGTAGGACGGGGAGAGATCTGACGAGATTCCGGGTTTTCTATGCTCGGCCTACATTTCTACGACAACTTTTACGACCCTTCGTGGTTTTGGTTGTATGGGCTTATTTTACATTGACACGTATAAAGTTTGTTTAACTGTTTGTATGAAAACTTGACTGTTATCTGTTTTCAAACTCACGGTACTTTCGAAACGATTCGAGATCACTGTCATTCCGACCCACCTACACAATCAGTATCTCAGTGTACATCCATTTGCACCATTGCAACTTGACGAGAGGCTTGATACACATCAGAAGTGATGTAGACATAAACCATTGTGTACAGAACTGACGATTTTGAGCTTAGTAGCAGTATCAAACAACAATGAACCTGTAATGTTTTGTATGCTGATTAGAAACGGTAACGGCAGGCAGAATAACTCCTTGCACGTATTCGACGTCCCTCACACAAAAGAGCTGGGTTGGATCGGGCTTACAACTAGTGGGAGCGAAAGCTGTGATGTTTGATCTCAATTGACGAGTGAATTCAACCAGTACCTATGCTGAGAAAGGGTACGTCATTCAGTTGAGGCACAAAACAACCTGGGCCATTGGTTTGAATGTAACGTAAACAAGGCGAAATGTTCATTGCACTAGTCAAAACGATATTCGATTATCTCCCACTTCTAGTCACGATCATTGCCAAATAACTTGTTCACGACTCTACCAGAAACTCTGGCAAAAGGGTGTTGCGTTAGAATACAGAAATTGTGCTGCAACTTTTCTTTCCCGGGATGAGGTGTCTCAAGAAGAATGGTTGGCGATAAACTGTCAGAGAACTGGTCTTGTGAGTTGGACGTGTTAACCGCCAGTTTGTTGATTTCCCATGATGCGTGATTGAATTATCATATCCTTATGGTCCGTGAGTAATGTTCGGGTTTCTCACCTATCATAACTGTTACGTTCGGTCTAGTCAGTCTCTCATCAATCGGGACTTTTCATTCGCTATGGCTCTAATACAGCTTTTCAATTAGACCAGGTAAAAGTTTGTTTGAATTAAAAACTATGACCCAGAATAAATGGTGTTCAAGTGTGAAGAAAAATATAGTTCTCGAACCACTCATCAGTGATGAAAAATATGCAGCATATTAAACAGAATCTTTGGCTACGGTGTGGCTGAAAGTCCTGAGAGTTGTAGTACCAACTGCAGCTACAAAAGAATTTTCAATTATGCCAAAGAGCCACATAATAAATTAATGTGTACACGTAAATATCACGATTATTTACTGTTGTGCTTTTTATCTATACCAGTTCGCATTGCCTTCTATTAAACATGTAGAACCATAACACGTTCCCCCAATTTCATATACCACACCATAAACACCGTTGAAGAAGGTGGGTGCTCGCTTGTCATGATTGGTATAAGCGTTCAAGCAGCCCAGTATGATCAAGCTACCGCGCGAGCCCCAGGTTGGCAGCATTCGGTTCGGATTGGCCTGTCACAGTGATAGAGGTCAAAGGACGTCTGCGCATAACCATCATTATAAGTAGTTTGCGGCTTCACTCACGCACCACATATCTGGTGTGAACCCGAAGGAATAGCATCAGTAGACGCGCGAGTGAGGCCTTTCTGTTCAGCCAGCCAACGCTGGTTAGCCAATTGATAAGCCAGCTCAAAATTGGAACCCTTAACTCTCGAGAAAGAAACACAGAAACTCCACTAGCAGGATCTAAGCTTGGAATAAAAATGTTGGAAGTAAAATGCAAGAAGTAGCTCAATAAACAAGTACATGTTAGTGCACGCTAGAGAAGATACGGACGAGAAACAAAATGCGAGGTTGAATTGGAAGAAAATAGACATAACATCCACCAGACAGTATACCAACAAATTTGAGGGAAACAAAAGATAAGCGGTTAAGTTCCAAACAACAGCAGTCGTTGGCTAGTATGAACTAGAAAAAAAGGATATAACCGATATAAACTACTTGACCCTAAAGTACTCGTTCTCTTGACCGATGGTGCAGTATGAGTACGTTGACCTACTAATCACAAACGGCCAGCGCATTCGCAGCCGCACACATTGCAACGCCATACAGTCATGTCACCACGATCTATGGTATCGATGGTTTCCTCGCGTACGGCGCGTATCTGTTCACGGCCAAGCAGTAGGTGCTCCCTGAAGTTGTGGACATCCGTCCGGATCATATTTCCCTAGACCGTCCGGTTCAACGCCAACGTAACCCATCTACATATGTAATCGTGTTGGGCAATACCCACGAAACGCATGTTCAACAAAATGAAATCATGACTGTGCTTCAGTGAGTGAATAACTTTGTTCCGTAGCGACTATAACAAACAAACAATCTTAGCAAACCGGCGGCATTTAGCTTATCGGAAAGAGTGGGAGCTGGCTAAAAAGATAGTGAATGCTGTCGTGAAAAGTGTGTGCTAGTGGGTGTCATCTTTAGAACAATAGGACAGTTTCGACAGTCTTTGCAAAAGTGGTCGACCAGTGTCACGTGGCGAGAGCGAAGTGCAATTCACTTGCTTCTGGTCGAAAGGTTTGAGAGCCTGATGATACTTTAATCTCCTTTAACACATTGCTGCAATACCCGAATACTGGGATTCTATTCGGTGAATCATGTACGCGAATCCCTGATCACGGATAGATACAAAGAAGCAAGAATTCAATGGTTGATAGGGCTGTGTACTTGGTATAGTCATGTAGCGCTGAATCATCTGGACGAAAAAAAGGTGAAGTGAACCTGTCATATATGTGGTCCACAGGTAGGCTTCTGTGATATTGTCTGAACATCCACCCATCGCAAATTGCGGCGGTCGTTCTATATGTGTATGACGGACCGACCACGTCACTTTGACAGAATGCTGAGGTCAATCTCAACGAAAAATTGCCTACACTCCTTGTTCAGGTTTCACGTTTGCGGAGGGGATTCTCGGCGGTAGAATTATTGCTGACTAAATGCGCAAGACTACGAAGCAAGGTTGTTGTCTGTGCGATAAAATCAGTTAACGGTTGGCTAAGTTCGGTTGTGATGTTGAAGTTTATTATTGCAGAGGTGCAGAACACAGTACCAGGTAGACTCACCGCATAAAAACCAAACGCTGTGAAGTCATTGTTCTCTGGATGGTTTCCTTTCGGTTTATCATCAGTTGTTTCGTTTATGTCGTCTCCATTCACGGATTCTCGATCTTCTGCCTCATGCGTTCCTGAATTGTCTTCTGTTTGCACGGAAAAGCTGGAACTAGTAGTTAGTGTATCAGCGCCTTCCATTAAGCGTCGAACTTCTTTCTGAAATGCAGCATGTTGTGCGTCTGTCTCCGCTCGATTCTGTGATGGAATACAAAGTCGTACAAACTAGGACAATGGATCGTTCATGTCTATTTCAATCGATTTCAATCAAGAATTTGATTTAAACAATTCGGGAGACACACAAAGTATTAATATGGTCATGTCCGTAGAAGACGAAACGAAAACTTATCAGTGTAGTTTTACGTTCAGTTCTTGTGTAAGCATTCAGAGATAAATCTTGGAATCTTACGCTGAGTAAGACGCGAATCAGGACCTTAGTAGAGTCGCTGCTGGACCTAGTTGAGATTGTAAATGTACAGTTTGAAATGTTGATAGAAATAGGATGATTCGAATTAGGCAAAGTATCAGAAGCAAATGGTTTATTCACCTCAGATCGCTGAAAAACAGTTTAATCAATAAGTCTGAAAAAACGAAGGTCACTATCGCAGGAAAAAAACATTTCAAGCATCTAGAAGTTGTTCAATATGGCTGATCACAAAACAGAGAAATCATTAGAAAGCGGTACAGTTAATGGGGGGGAGTAAATATGCTTGTTTTGAACGGAGGATATGGGATTGATAACGGCAGTATATAGAAAACGTAAAATGTTCGTCTACTAACCTTAGTAAAAGGGTTGCTAACTTAGAGTTGTTACATAGAGTCGTTACGGTAGTTAGGGTTTTGTTAAATTGAAACTGAAGATCATTATCAAACCACTGTCCGTATTATGTTCCAGAGAGCAGGATACAAGGTCCATGCTTTTGGACGTACAGACAATGAGGAACTTATTTAAGACAACTTTACAGGGCGGAGGAGAGGATGTATCGGAATGTCTGAATGTCAAAACATGGGCTACACGTCTAGCATAACCCGGTAACTGGAAACAAGTAATGTGAAAATGGAGAAATTACACCTCGTAATACAATTTAATTGGTTGCGATTTGAAAGGATGCTTGAAAAGTTGAGCTTGTGGACGGCGAACGATTTCAAAAGTAATCGTTCGGTGAGTTCGTAAGAATCGGTTGAGTACCATACTCCTTGTAGAGAAGAAGTTAGCGTCTCCGAAATGACGCTGTTGAAAACAGCGCTTCTGACCAGAAGAACAATAACAGCAACTGTCTATGAAGAACAAGACGAGTTTTAGCATCAACAAAGAGCCCAGAATAAAGGTAGAAGACCAAACCGTTAAAATAGTTGATATGTTCGACGAAATATTACATCCATTTTGTTGTCTACGCACAGCCATTTCAGAACATTCATACACCCAGTTAATGGTGGGGGTAGTTGAGCCGTGCGGTAAAATATTACTATTAACCTTTAGACAGGAAGGTGGAGAAGATTGACATGAAACTTCCGTATGAACTGAGTTAACAAAGTGTACACGAGAAACGGACATGGAAAAGTCGGTACAACCATTTTCACAACTTTGTTTCAGTAGAGCAGAAGCGGAAATTCATACGCTGTCTATAGAAGGGAATTTGCAAAATTTGTATTGAAGATATGCTAGCCAGAGGTAATGTCCAGTAGAGAGGGTCTACAAAATTTTTACCAATAACATGCTTGCCGAAGAGTTCAAAATCTTATGTGAAACGGTGCGTGCGAATACACATCCTGACAAATTCCTACCCAGTAATATGCAATGAACGGAACTGCATGATCGTGAATCATCTTTCGGACACGAGGCGATCCATACAAAGCTGCAGTACAAGGTCGAATTATCAAATGTACCACTATCCAGAAGCTTTGGCACGGCCCACAGGATGACGTTCCACGTTACACAACCAAAGCTATCGTACATATCTAGGCCAATTGTATGCCTTCACCTCAATGATACAGTGTCCAGTCGTGTTATCCAATTCTCCATTTATTCGTTCTCTTGTTCCTATAGAGTTGACTACATCGACCATACAACGAGGCACTTGTCAGAGAGATCAGGCGAACACCACTCTGTTTGGTTGACAACCGAACAAAACATCTGTAACGCAAGTTTGGCTCAACAATGTGGATGTCACATTTAATCCGATCCACTGTGTCACACGTGTTCACGACAGAGGAGTGAAATGTCGTACCCTGGCTATCGTGGAGGCTATGAAAATCCGGTTGGGAAATCTTACTCTATACATGCAGAATTCTTTGGTTCGAGCACTGAACTTACCACAGTCTGCCGTCGTTGGAACAAGTGAATTGTTACTACAACAGCTACGTTCGTAATCCCAAAATGACATTAGAATTACATTTTATCGGGTTCCATGCATTCTTTGTTTGACAAATAGTTTTACACTTTTGTGTTGTATGTGACTTGAGAATGACACTGAAAACACGTTTGTCTGACACATTTTGAATGTTAATAAGTTTCATTCCTTTTGCAATTTGTTACTGATCCATGGTTTTTCATTTCTCGTATCTTCGTCTGCATTCAGGCATCAGCGTCAGACACTGATCTGCTGCACTATTAATTCCAACGGTTGCAATCGGATAACACGGACATCAAATGCTCTACTCTTTTCCTGTTTTTGCTGATTTCAAGAGGCAGAATTTACCAAGAGAAAGGGGCGCTCATTGCATCGACTTTTTGAAAGTTCATTGTCTACAAAATAGACTGTGTTCGTGAAACGATGAAATACATATGTCATAAGCTGCCTGCTCGGTTGAATGAGAGAATAACAAACGGTAGTCAAACGGGTGATTTATGTGTGGAAAATCATCTCCTTTGTGTTGTTATTCATCGGTTCATGAGTACTGTTGCTTCAGTTATTTGACAGAATGCTTTTTACTCAACGCAGAATTATGTCAGCCGATTCTGTGCGAACGATAGCTAATCAATCCGTTTCAATTCGTTTTGTGGTACACGACATAATTTTTGGAAACCGGCCTACACGCCCCCTTAAGCTAGCCTCAAGGAAGCATGAATGTATGTTTCTATGAGATCCCCACGGGATTGATAAATTAAGGTTTTTGATGAGGCGAGGAATATTTTAACATGAATCGAATACTACATTTGATGTTGGCTTTCCTATCTCCGCACACTTTGACCAAACTCCTGTCGAAAGCAAGCACCGTACGCGTGTTTTGCGCTTTTTAGAGCTCGTCGGTAGCGCATACCTTTGTCACGTTCGGGATTTGAATTCTGTGTTAAACATTGAACCATTGAATTCACACTTGGCAAGAATGAATTGCCATGGGGTCATCCACGGAAGCTAACAAGACAATTACTGCGTCTTATCATCAAGCTGTCAGACAATCTGCGCATTACTTACAAACGAATGTAGCTGAGCGTTTGCATAGAATAGTTCGGTCACGCTTAATCTGAGTTCAATGACGTTGTGGTCAGGAAGATTGTCTCAGGGAACAGAGTGGCTTCAATTCAAATTCTGGCTGTGACAAGAATGTACACTACCGGCGAACTCTACCAAAACCAAAAACTCGAATCTGGTGCCTCCTATCAAAAGGGGCTAGCGGGATAGTTTGATAGTGCAAAAGATGCAGTGGACTACAAGTGATCTTCAGGTTGTCTAGATCAAAATCCTTCAACATTTGCCAGAAGTCTTGTCATAAGTGAGACATCTGCCTCGTTGTTTTGCGTAATCTGCTTTTTTAGGAGTGACGGTGTGAGAACACGAAATATTGAATGATCCATTAACTCTTCAGCGATTGGTTAGTTGCATTAAATAAGTGAATATGTCATTTTGAATGATACCCTGTTTTTTAACTTGAGAGTGCGTCCAAGACAACGGTTTTTGAAGTATGAAACTACCCCTTCTTTATAATCGCGTTTCAAGCGCCTCCCAAGTGTGTTATCGAAACAATTGAGACGAACAAATTATTTGTCAATAACGTCGGCGCCGCTAACGTGTGCTGTGAAGCTTCAACTGCGTTGAAGTGATTGGTGGAATCGACATTGATATGACAAAAGCTTATCCTGCTTGTAGGTTCCTGTTTCAGGTCAGAAAATAGTATCACACTGGAAGAGTTTGCAAAGATTCCTTGCAGACGAGTAGCCAAACTGTGCCAAACATGATCACTATCATTAATAAACTAACTACTGCAGTCGCCCTGTAAGTAGTAAAGGAAGGAATTGGAAAAATGTTTAGTTGCTATCAGCTCCTCAGGATAAATCAAATGGTATCCATTTCTTAAGGCCTTTCGAAAAAGAGTTCATGTGCACGGCTGCTGTCAGATTTGCCGGAGTGAGTTATTCAGATAGCGTGCATCTTGAATACAAAAACCGAAGAACATTCATCGATGGACTCTTTTTGGTTGATTTGTATGTAACGATAATAATGTGTAGCTTCCATAGTTTGTACAAATAAATGCAGTCTGTATCGCAATTCATAACTTAGTGTGCATTTTTTCACTTGTGGAACATGAGATCACGTCAACGAGGAATGACATTGCTGAGTATTGAGTGCATATGAATTGAATAGCAGAAATACAAATTTCGATTCATCGTATGTACATGACCTCTTTCGAACCACGGGCCTATTTTCTCCCACCCGAGCAACCAGTTCATACGAGTCCCATGACTGAAAACAGAAAATTAAGGAATGTCACAAATACCACAGAATGCCATGCGTTGACCAATTGGCTGTATCGCGAAGTGTACAACTATACCACGTGTTGATTCTGTACGATCTGAGCATCCGTCGGTAACGCGTGGTCGATAATATCACGTCTCACTGTCAAATACAAAGCGACAAACGAATGGCGATGGAACGAATGGCCGATGTCAAATAATCTAAATGACACTAACAGACGGGCCAGTCTAAGTATCAAATGTTGGAGATAGCAATGAAGACAGCGGTTTGTTGCGGAAACAAATAAGATAATTATAATAAACTTCTTGATAAACAGTTTATCAATAACATGTTAAACACGACGCCCAAACTATTCAACTTCATTCGTACTACATTTGGTGCGAATATCTTATAATAAACTTCGATTTTGGTTCCTCGTGGAAACTCCAACTGTACAAAACCAGCTAACTGAGTAATGCCTGATATCGACTGAATTCTAAGCAAGGCAATTAAAGTAGTTCGAAGTAATGCGGAGGTCGGACCGGAAACGGGGTCAATATATAACATGACCGGCTTACTAAGGTTGTCTTCGGAGACTACGCAGTTGACTTCGTTTGAATTTGGGACAATCTGTCATGTTATAGAAACATTCCAATTCGTCTGAATGTATCGGACAATTTGTAACATATGATCACTGAGACACAACGACACAAAAATCGCGGAATTTCTTTTCGATAGTTCACTTCCGGCGTTTACATACGTGAGAAGATGCACGCAATTGTACCTAGGGATTGCGGCTCCTAGTCGGTGAACGAAACAGGAATGATAATCAACGAACGATCGAACGGTGACAACTTAGTAGTACATACGTAAGGCCATCTTATTCTGCATTAGGTTTTATAAGAAAGGCCTGTTTTGTCGAAACATCTTTTGTGCACCTTTGGTCGGTGCAAAAATGAATACTGGGATAAAACATTTGATTTAGATTGTTTACCACTCATAAAAGTTTCGAGTATAAGCATGTGAAGGATTTTACACACTGCTTGGCAATGTTTGTCCCGGTAACTGTAGATGGTTTGAACTAGTGCAGTTGATTTGTTTAGCATTTTCTCCACAGTTTTTCTATCCAAATATCCGGGGAAAAACAACATTCATCTCGCAGCTATAGTACTAGATGGAGCGATCGCAGTAGGTTAATTGTCAGAGGCTATCCATTTGTTCAATATGACTTGGCACTTACCCAACCCATTGACGGTGATTCAAAC
>QNGE01003479.1:0-34587 GCA_008508345.1 Paragonimus westermani | reverse complement strand
TGTAGATGAGTGTGCCATCTGTCCCGCTGATAGCTCCACTGACAGACGGTCGCCTGGGACCAGTGGAATGGATAAGCTTGAACAGTTCGCCAGTGTTTCCTGAAGCAAAAGCCATCTCCATTTCCTTAACTTTTCCCAATAACCCAAGACTAACGATCAGCCTTTAGGCTACGTTTCAGTTTCCTACGGACATCTCTTCTACACCTGTTAAATTAACTTAAATTAACCTGTTTGCATTGTATGATATCAGTAGGTACGACAAACTATTTGGTTACGTAAAGAGCCGACTAGAACACACCGAAGATGTGTTTGACCATCGGCCATTTTTGGATAGCCTGACCGGAATTTACAAAATAAATTTAAAAAAGCCGCATGGGGACCCGATGGGTGGTATCTGCTTGGACAAACGCGACAGGTTACGTAACGGTTATTCACATTACCCGATGGAAATTGATCCAATAGTCTACCAAATAAAGTGTTTGTAAACAGATTATCATCTGAGATGACCGACTGTTCATTTTACGTTCATTGCACTGGATATCGTACCGTTGGTACAATTTATGATTCAGTGTAATACTTGAAATTGTCCTCATATACAAAGGTTTTAGAATCGGGGCAGCTTAAAACTCGGTAAGGGCTAACTGCGTCTTCAGTTGATTCATGGTCTGAGGCCAGACGGCTGTTTGAAGGATGTATTGCTCTTCGCCAAATGACACTGCTCCGTAAACATAGAGCATCGTCCCCGAAATCAGACGGAACAAAAATAGCTCCACTCACTTCAGATTGGTGGATATTCAGGTAATAGACGATTGTGTGAAATGACAGTTAATGGACAATAAACTTATAGGGTTATGCAAAGAATTAACAAACGAGAAAAAAACATGATAGTGTTATACGATGACCAATATTTTTTCCATACCATTCGTCATAATATATGGTTGTTATATGGGCAACATAGGAGACAAGGACGAGGTAAGTACAAACACACTTAAACGATCAGTTGATGGTGATTTTGGGTACACAGTTGAAGACTTTCGGAAGTTTCTATTATTGTCTTTAATGTTTTTTGTCAGGTTGTAGCTTGATGTGTATCGTTACAGTTGCACAGTACAGCATCATCAGCAGATTTATGTAACAAAACATTTGAGGCAACCGGAATATTTTCATTGTATAAGGTAGAGGTGAAAGGGTAAACAACCGCACGCTGAATACCCCTTAGTTTCAATAGGAGGTGAAGTGTGACCATTTACTGTGGTGTATTGAAGATGCCATCTTAAAATGATTCAAGGCCAGGTGAATACAGATTTCTTGTGTGAGGAAGATTAAATAAGACATTAAGCCCCACGGCTGAAAAATTGTTGCCTTATTCAGGAACTTAGTACTGTAAATGTTTGTTTTGTTCGTCCATCATTGGTGAAAGAGAGTAAACAGGATCGGAAAGTTCGTCGGTTATCGATTGTAGAGATGAGTAGATCCCCAGCATGAAGATGCCAACGTGCGTGCGGTAAACGAGTCCCAGTGAGTACGTCAAAAACAGCAAGAAATCAACCGGTCAGTGCTAATTGGAAACGTAATCATGTGTGAACCATTGTGAACAGTGAGCTTCAACGAGGAGCTATGCAAGTTACCACGTGGCGAAAACTCGCTGGTTAAAAGTAGCAACCTTGAGAACTGTTCCAACGAAGAATGACATGGATTTCACGATTAACTGATGAGAATACAAACGTCAGCCCGATTCCCAATGTTTATTCCACAAGGGGCAAACTCAACCAACCATTTCACTGGGAATAAGGTTTCAAACTTTAATGCAAAAGTTATAGTTTATTCAACCCCGAAAAACCAGTAGGAGAAAAATCTTAGCATTACACAGTAACACGATCAGAACACGTATTTGTAGCAGACCTAGTTGAATAAGAACCTTTGGGACCACTTCAAAAGCCAACAACTATTGCACTGATTTACGCACCCAGCTGACTTCTAGAGCTGATTCTATAAACCGACTGCCTTCGCAAACAACCCCAACACAGTATATCACCATATGAATTCACATGAATACGTGGATCACAACACGCGGATAAAACGTAAGATTTTTTCCGATGAAAGGTTGTCGACTTTGTTTGGGATGAAACGTGCGGGGATGCCTCTCCCAGTACTCGGAGGATGCGACATTAGGTGTAGTAGGCCGACGAATCGTAGCGTTAATCGGTTTACTCAAGATGTTCGATCAATCATATCCTTACAGTATATGATATCCAATATGGTCAAGGCGAACTTCGTCACATTGTATATGGCAGCTTAATTCGTATTTCAAGAAACCTGCTCAGTAATTGAGCTAAAATAAGCTCTGGCGGTCAACCACCACCGATGAGTCTTTTCATCTACTCAAAGTCTTGAAACTAGAGAGGATGTTAGAGAGTAACAATGCATTAGTTTACACCACTGGGACGCACTGGTTGACTAAGTAACCCACTGAAACTGGTAACAGGATGAAACCACCTCGAATTAGTTCTCTTAAACACAAACACAAATGAGCTACAGTCCACGGAAAGTGAGGAACATACGCCAGTCTCATATTATTTCAGCAAAATATAGGACTTTCTGGATACGTACCTATGCCGTCGAATAGTGCACATCAAAGAAACCGAACATTTTCTGGTGATCTTCGACCAATCCAGCGTCTTGTACTGCACCCCACAAGAGTCTGTTCGTCTAATCCATTCTAACGACCTTCACTAATAGGAAACCGCTGGAGACCGAACAAATAATCGCAGGGAAAATCCTAAACTTACCGATTTCGAGATCAGTGGAAAGTGTTCGAGTGCGACTTGTAATCCATGATAATTAATCTGCCATACCTAGCTATTCACGGATAAAAGTACTTCCGACGTGACAATACAACACGGTACCACAACATATGCGCTTTATGATAAGAATTGCTGAGACATGCTTCTGAACCACTAGTCATATTCGTAAAAACGACTTCAATCTTGAGTCACTATCTATGTGTTGCACACTGACTAACTAATGTTTCACTGTGGTTATCGATGCAAGTCCTCTCCACGCCAACGAAGAAGTGGTCCAGCAACTTAATTCATTATAGTCTACTGACTAGGATTCTTTGCAAATGAGGGCTTTTGACCCTACAAGAACCAGTAATTAATAACAGAACTCGACTTGGTTTTATGTGTACGGTCGTGCTGAGTAAGCCGGAAAATAAACTACTCAGACGGAACAAAAATAAAGATGAGAACTGAAACAGATATGTTAAACCCATGGTTCGGCCCAGATCACAAGCCAGCTCCCGCTTTAGACTTATGTCAACAGTTAAACGAACTTGTTCGCTTTGTAATCTTAGCATAACAATAACACGTAGTAGCTTCACATTATTGTGAACAATAGGACGGCGAGGATCAAGCTTTAATCAGAATACACAGTCTAATCCGATGGAAATGTGTCATTCTGTACCTGAATGGATTTAGGTAGCATTCCAGAAAACAAGTTCAACAAACCATCGGGTACCTGGATTGAAAAGTATGAACGCATTCGTCCTACTTAACTGATATCCAGATTCTACAAACGGTAGCATATTAGTTGGGTGGCGAAACATTTCGAAATATTGTCAAGGAAACATCTTTGCTATCAGAAACATCTATACTGACATCCCGGCTTCTTGTAACTGAATTGAGGCCTTAACCTAACCTTAACCTTAACCTAATAATTAGGCAACCGAAGACAACCACAAAATCTATTCTCTCTCAAAAACGATTCTGCTTTCTGGCACCTTTCATATATATATATATATATATAGATTAAATCTTGAAATCCAAGAGAGGGTTGTAAATAGCAACTCGATGAAGTGAACCTGATTCGATGAGAGAGCTGAAGGTCAATACGGACCCTAAAACACCCCCACCAAAACACGTTCTGGATTCTTCAAAACGACATTCTCTTATCAAATTTAGAAAAGTTTTGCTAACTAACTATCCATCCCAATCGCTGATTATGTGAAATCGGGGTGTTTCCAATTCTTTTCAGTTGCACATAAGTACTTTATTACTCATGTGCTCTGAATGAACCAACATAACGGCAACGGAAAAATCGGCAATAGATACAGACAGGGACCTGAGACGAATGTACACATGAGGGGAGGGGGTATCACTCTCACCTATTGCGTTCCTGTCCATCAGTGCACTTAGACACTTAGACTTAGATCATGGACCTAATCCCAAGATCAAAGTAGTAAAAAGAACTGGGCGTACCATCTTTTTGTTCTCTTCCAAATTGTCATCATTGCTCCTGTGAGTGTGTCTGATATTGCTGTCCTCAATAGAGTTGTCTTCCTCGAGAGATTTCGCAACTTTCTGTCCTGCGTTCTCCGTTTGAGAGGTGGATTCATTTGCCACTGAAAGAAGAAAAACAGACCAAGTAAAGAGCTTGAACACATTCACTCAACGCGTAAATACATGCGATCTTCAGAGCGCTTAACTTGTCTGGTCTGTAGTATCAGTATCAGTTCCAATTGTAATAATTCCAGTTTTTCGCAGTACCGGCAAACGCTCCTTCAATTTTTCTATCCGGCAAAAACACAAGATCACGTAGTCAGCGATAGTTCAACTCTACATCTCTCTGGATCTAATTTAGCGGAACCATCCATGTGATGGGAAATTACATTGGTAGTTACACGTACACTTGAATTAGTCCAGTACAGTTAGATTGACCTGAGGCAGTTATTCATTAGAGAAAGTGCAGTCATTCAATTTGCTGCGAGAAGAACTGGAGTCGATCTATGCCAACCGGTCAGAATGGCGACCAAATGATATGTCAAATTGGCTTCTGAGAGGTTGTGACTGAAACAATTTGGTCCGGCGCATGTAGGACGAACAGCTAAATGACTTGAGTTAAAGACTCGGAAAGTAACAACGAACGTGTCACTGCCAACATAACGTGACTGTCACTGAGTGGTAATCACTAACGTCAACAACGTTGTGTCCTCCTAATGGAAGGGTAGTGTTTTTCTAATAATTTGAGATTGGCTTTGAGCCACCCAAATTCTTGGGAAAAGACGGAAATATACTTACAGAAAGCTAACATGTTCCTCTTGGGAACTTGAGAACACCACAAAACTGGTTGTGATCAGCCATTTGGGAAACATTTTTAACCACAGAATGTAATATATGATTGAAAGTTGTGACGGCAACCTAGATCACAAATATAAAAGCGGTTAAGATTTTGGTAAGTATAGGCTGGACATCATTCACAGATGACCGTAGCCTTTGCATTCAAAAAACTACTCCAACTGAACTCTTCGAAAAGATCCACTGGATTCGACTTTTGCTCCTACGAGATTCATCACCAGTGCGTATTCCTGTCAAGATCCGCATCTGAACTTGGCAAGACTTTCAGTGGGTGACCATGTTGACCATTGTGTCATTGACCTCAAAACGGGCACAGCCACACTAACATATACAAACGCTCAGTTACATTCAGTTATGAGTAATGCCCAGATTGTTCGATCCACTGTAGAGGAGACACTAACTGTCTTGATTACCGTTCTGAATGACTCCACCATTAGGATTTATTGCAAAGTTTGTTTCGCTGAAGTCAGTGAACTTGCTCGGTGACAGTATTAGGGACAATGGTCAGAATGGTTGTCTAATAAAAACGTGGCCCAACTTTAAGTCTGGGCGATGATAAGGATGTGCACCAGTGACCACCTCTATCCCGAATGAACCTGGAGTCCAGTGTTACTATGTTCTTCAGGTTGTTAATCAGGTCGATTACCTGACAGGTTTAAACCGAATGGAATAAGGTTTTAAAAATTAGAGCAGTGGGCCTATCTTGATAAATCGTTATCGTTTTGGGACACAATGACGTATTCTCTAACCTTACAGGTAACGTAATATTATGGGCAAATGAGTTCTCCAAGTGACTGTGAAGTATGACCGCTAAGGCGTTGGAATATTAAGGATATCAAGGGATATTTGAGTATCGATTATTTGCTTTCGGTCGCGTTCGCCGAGTGACATCAATGAGTAAGCATAAGAGAGTTCAGGAGCAGCGTTATTTTGTTAGTAGAGATCGTACACACTCACCTACACAAACCCTAAAAAAGAATGCATTAATGTCATGCACTGGGAATGTCAAAGAATGGTCTACCATGCTGAGCTTTAGCCCACGTATGTAGAGAATGAGGCAGTTGACTGACACCTTGGTAAACGAAAATTGACGTAACTAGGAGCTAGAATTCGTTTTCATCTCCGAGCCAAGGGGTCCATCAGGTCCTGTACCTCTACTAACATCCATTCTTGTCTTTTGTTAGTATCAGTGACTTACCCAACTTTTACTCACTTGGCTATTTAAAACTGTTATATATGTTTTGTTCGATACTATTGGGGCGAAGGAACTGTTTCCAATGCTCATGCATTGTCAGAGATGATGAAGACAGTGAACAAAATAGACAATGTTACATGAATGACGATGAGCGCATCGAAGCAAACACGACAATGTTATCACATTACCAGCTGACAAAAGAGGGAAAAAAGATTATCAGACGCAAAGCAGACTGCAGTTGCTCAACGACAAAACTACCTACCTCTTGCTCAGTGCTGACCTCACTGAAAAATCGGCCAACAAAATCAATATTGCATTAAGGAAACTGGAATCTAGACAGAAGAGGAGTATAGATGACTGTTCAACAATGTAGCCAGATCTTGATACAACTGCTCAATTCTGAAAACTACCAAAAGTACATAAGAACGGTAGCTGACTTGGATCAATGATGTCCCTACCAGACAGATCAAAACAGCTCGGCTAAAGACCTTTTCAAGCAGCTACGATAGTTCAAACGTGTCAGAACATTTCGTCAGCTACGTTCACCAATTCCCGAACAAACTGAAATATATCAGAATAGACAAAAACGAGTCAATGAACTCCTTTGATGTCAAGACGCCCTCTACCCCCATCGACTTTATCGTGGAAAAAGGAACCTTGCAACGATTACTAGAGCAGAATCTCAGGCCAAATGAGTCCGTGAAAACGAAAAGTACAGGCAATCTCTTGGAACTCTGATGATCTACGCGCATCAAATTCAATGGTCAAATTCACAAACAAATTTAAGAAGTTCCAAAGGGCTCGCTCATATCCGGATTCATCATTGAAGCTCTCATATGTAGGAACTAGAAAACAGTACACTGACCAAGATCAAGCCAAAACTGTAGATACCATATGTTTGTGGTACACACGTACCCATGAAACGATCAGTCATTGAAGACACACAGGCTACTGAACGACAAGTTCGTCGAGAGTAAGTTTACCACGGAGACTGAACATGACAACAAACCGCCTTTTTGGATGTACTAATGAGCTGCGAACTTGATGGAACACTGGATACTTCAATTTACCGGGGAAAAACACACGGATCAGCTCCTCATTTTTTGAAACAACCACCCTGCCTGCTATAAAAGGAATCGTATTCAAACTATGCTGAAACATAGTGAAACACTGCAAAGCTCCGAAAAAAGGAAGAAAAGTACTTGTACTGAATATTTCTTCACAACGGAGAGAGTCTGCTACAGAAGAGGCGAGAGGTACACACTGCGAGACTAAGAAAAACTCGAACTGTTCTAGTGTACATTAAAACTGTGTCAGAAATGATCGCAACACTTCTGAGACTACATGGCAACAGGCTGACGTGCAAACCAATAGTAACACTATGAACAAGACTCCCAAAACCAAAGGAACCAATCAAACCCATCTATAAAAGAAACGTTATCTATAAAGTTCAATGCAATGATTGTGGAAAATATTATGCCCGCCAAATCGAAAGAAGATTATCTGCACGAATACGTGAACAAAAATTAGTCATTAAGGGACAAACAGTTAACAGTGACTTTCACCCACGAGGACCGGACTGGACACGCTTTCAGAGTATTACAAAAATCATTATCCAGGCAAACCTTTAACATGCAGAAGAATTCCTTCAGGCCCGGTATTTATCAACCGGCCCAATAAACAAACACATTGCATTTGGTCAATTCTATGAGTCAACACGACTTGAGGAGATGCATAATTGTTCACGCCCAAATAGCAGGATGACGGAACAGAATAACTTGAATGGGTCGAAGTTGGACAAAATGCATAACCAGTCAGTTGAAATTTGAAGGAAAATAGCTGACTGGCCCAATCAAACGAAAAGATCAATCAATCAGAATTCAGACCGATCTGCAACAGCAACATGGAGTGATCAATCGAACTGCGAGGCAAAAATTTGAAACTGTCAAAATTGACTAATCAGGTTGCAAATCAAAGGACGAGACGACAAAGAGCAACCAATCAGGATTCCGGTCAAAGGATCAAAAGCGACCAGGAGTAATTGGTCCGAATTGGGATCGAAAGGTCAACTCAGTTTCATATAAAAGAAAAAGCGTCCATCAAACTTTACCAACCTCCACATTAAACTTTGTGCTCAAGCCTATGTGCCGTGACAATGTCAACTAATTTGGTGAAGAAACATTTGTAGACCAACCTCCAAGCTCGTTGATCTACCAAATACCTAAACTATCAACCTAAACTACCAAAAACAACAATATTCCTAACAATAAGCAAGGTGGATAGTCCAGGTGAACTGAAATAAGCAGAACGTGGACACATTGCTGAAGCGGTTCTTTCAGCTTAGCTCTTGTTTGACTTATGTGAGTTTTCTCAGAAAGCACCGAATTTGAAACTGTACAACAACAAAAAGGTCAAATCATCACTACCCTGCTGATTAAGGTACGGATGGATACGTTCAGTGCGCGTTCGATTGAATGCTTTACTCAACTACGTCCTCACATACGTCAAACGAACGTACCAAGTGACCGTTCACCATATTGATCGGTGCTGGCTGAAACAGTAGTCTCTCAGTTCATCCGGCTTCCACAGAATGCATCTCATGGTACAGGGTCCATAAGGCCATTTTTAATGACAGTTTGCACTAAATTGCTAAATACCAATCATGAACTTGGTCCCTCCATTCTACTTTAGGATTGACAAGCACAGATATCTAGGTTATGTGAAAACTGTTTCGACCTAACTTTTCGAGTCAAAGTGTAAAACATTAGTTCACCAAAGTCAACTTTAGAGCGAATATTACAACTGAACTGAATTGTTCTTAAAATCTATTACTGCACCCTCGTTCAAGCCTGATGTTTCGTTCGCACACAACAATTGCCAGCTATGTTTGTTTGAATATGAAAGCTGAAACTCAGTGAGTTATATTCATTTTGTAAACAACCTCAAGCCTTGATTCATAATTAATAGACAAAACAATCAATCAGGAGATCTCGTGAGGTCAGTGAGTTCAACCTAAGAAATTCTACCAAGATATTTGTCGATTGGGGTTAACACGGGAATCACAATGCCACCTCAAGCCAAGAAATGATAGCCTTAATTCTGCTGGCACGTGATTCATGAAATCCGTCGGATCTGAGGGGGTGTCCTATGGACGTGGGTGATTAAGATAATCGTCTCACCAAGACGCCGACTAGGGTTCATTTGCCGACTCTAACTCAGATACGCGATTTTAAGCACGTTTAACATAAACGAAGTTCGGACATGGTATTTCCGTTTGTAATGAGGAAGTCTAAAAATCCTGGTGAATGGTAAAGCTGCAATCAAACGTGAACTATGGTCAACTCGGGAAAACCCGAAGTAATCACTATTTAGTATACTTTCAGCAAGAATTACAGATGGGTGTGCAAAAAACAAGCTGTGGATCGTACCAAAATTCCTACGAAACCACCAGATCTACCAACCGTAACTTCAAAGTTTTGCTAGTAGAATTTGTTTTTTTAAAAACCGACAGGCACACCCGTCTCCTAGTCAGTTCTATGACCAAACTGCTCCGTTTCGTATAGGTCAACTATTAATTCATCCCTTTACACACAAAAACGGTCAGTGTTGCACTGCATGTAATCTTACTGGTAAAGGGAGACAATGTGCATTTTTTTTAAATTCCCAAGATTGGGTTGTCTGATGTATAGTGCATGACGAAGAGTTAAATGATTTTCCAGTAACTTAAAAAGAATTTATTCACCACTTTCCGATTATTTATGATAGCTGACTGAAGTTGTATTTTATTTTGTCCTGGCTGAGATTATTAACACGAATCGTTATGATGTATACTCAATAGCTGTAACTACTTGATAAATTGTACTGGTTTTTGAAGCTGTATGAATAAACTCAGTATGATGTTCGATTACGCTAGGTTTTACCATTTCTGCGATTCTCTGGGTTCATGTATTCTCATAGGTATCTCAGTAATGAATTAGAACTCAAATCTATGAACACCTTTTAAACACTTGCAGAAAATAACATCTCTCAAAGATTTCGCGCCTAAATCCCGTTTATCTAACATCGATTAGTGAATTTTTGATAGAAATTGCAATTCCACTGATGTGACCGCCTAATTCAACAGCATAATCTAAAGCTATCGCGTGTCATTTAAAAGCCAATTAATAATTGGCCTCATTCGAGAAAACAGTAGCTAACAATTTTATAATGAAGCAGAGAAAATGAAATTGGAAAGTATAATATACACTCTGGTTTGACAGAAAAACAAACCGAACTGACATGATGAATTTTTTGAAAACGGTCCATTAGAATGAGAAGAAGCGAAATCATCTAACCAAATTGATCTAACAGAATAACATCCAATGAAACCATTTTTGATAAATAAGGGTTTTCTATTTAGTCAGTTTGCCTGGCTACTTTTTTCTGCATACGCAACTGTTCATATAATTTGTCCACATAATATAAGAACGCAGGATTTAGATGAGTGTAAATGAAAACGGAAATATTCGCACCAGGTTCGGCGCAGGCTGTAAGGTTGATGTAAGTTGTAAAATCGCGTTAATTGTAACCCTATATTGCATTCTGTTGTCAGTTTGCTAAACTCATATGAAAGCCTGTTTTGCAACAAATGTTAATTAGTGTTTCGTTTTTTACGCACCTTAACTGTCTCGTGACGCAACTAATGTTGAACTGTAGTGCGACAACATTCGAGGGGAAGTTGACTGCATAATCGCCAAGTCTAGCTGGTCCAGATGAATGGAACAGTTCTCTTTTGGAAAAGGTGAAACTCCAATCAATGTGCTTAACCAAGGCACTGGACTGCGTGGAGTAAAATTAACGTTCCATTAATCACTGACCTGTGTGTTTACTCTGATCGGCTGATTCCGGTTGTGCAATTTGTAGACCTGATAAACGCTCACAAATTCCGTTCAACTGCGCCTGCAACTTGTTGATGGTGACTTTCTCCTCTGAGCACTTGCTTGATACACTTGCGTATGACGGTTTGTTCCGACTGAATGTGTGTGGATATGAGAATGTTAGTGAATGTCAGAGAAATAATGGTTTTTTAGTCGATATGCGAAGATTGCTTGTTACAGCATAAACGGAATGAAGAACAAGAAAGGTTCCCCCTTGAAAAAGGTAATAGTACTGATGATAGTAGTAGTAATGATAATAATACAAATCTATAAAACATTTCAGTGTGATGGTTCCAACGCTTCCAAACGACAGCTTTCAGTAGGAAGAGAAGTTTCATGTTTGTTTTTCCATCTCCATCAACTTAACGCACTGCAATTCAAAGCTGTGTTGTAGCAGCATAGCGTCGGCAACTGTTGTTTTCAAACAGAAAGCTTCAACTATACATCAAGGCTATCCAGCTTACTTTCGAATGGTTAGTAAGTTGATGTGTTGCGTGTGACGTGACGGGTTTCAGTCGATGCTGCCGACAAAATGATCCCCATAAAGGTGCGCTATACTTTGAAGACCATTTCTTGAGTGATTATAACGTATTGTTAGTACTTTGGAAACATCTACGAAGTATACTTTTGTCGAACGCACATGAACCTAATTGCTTCATCCTGATCTGCAGTTTCATTGCGTGAGTCTAAATCGACATACACAAACTGAAAGAACCGTGCAACGTGGAACATCTTTGTCTAAACAGAACAAATAACAGAACAACCAAAGAGGGAATAAACCTAGCCTTCCCTGTGTGTTCACCGGATCACACACAGCATCACCCAAATTTGATCGCGGCTGTTACATTCACAGTGATTTTCCACCTACCCGTCATTCACAGTAGTGCATATCCGGAGTTTGAACTTGGACACTCGCTTGCATTAGTCAATCGTATTGACCACAGCACCATTGACTGCACATGAGGCAAGACAGAATTATCATATCCACTCGAGGTTATCGACACCCTGAACAGTATCCACAGCCAGATGTGTTTTTGCGCTGAGATAAGATGATGCGTCTTGCCAATGTGAGGTTAGTGGCACCCAGGTCAACACTGTTGTCTCACGAGAATACGGGCTGGAGCTCAACTCTCAATCGCGGCAAACATACGCACTGTTGGTGAGCCCTGCCGAAATCGAAACAGTGCATCTGTTAGGAAGGGGCTAGTTGAAAAACGCGGCCGAATGCAAAAGTTGCGATCAAAGCGTGAGTGACGTGCTATCCGAATCAATCAAATGCATGCACATTTACAAATAATCAGCACACCATATTGCAGGATAATTACTATGATGAATTGGAACAAACTTCATTTTCGGCTGTCTTTCTGAAGATTCGGTCTGCGATCACACTTTTAGTAATGAGGATATTTGGAAGTACATTCATCCTGTGGAAAGTCGTACCCCTACAGAAACTGGAAAGATTTTCTACGTTCCAAGATTTTGGACAAAGTTGCATTCATGAGTAGTTTACAAGTAAATGAAAGGTTCTAGACTGTAATTAGTTAGGGTTGTACAGGGAAGTAGTGCGCATGACGTTTAATGCGAAGCGTTTATCCGTATACACTCAATCTCTGTATATTCAACACCTTTGATAAGCACCATCTCTTGAAATGTTCCCATAAGGCGCGGGTCCGATTGTGGCTGCAGATTTCTCTACCCATTATGGATTACACTCTTGCACACATTTGGGACTTAACAAATCACCAAATGTGCGCACTGTTGACTCAGTCGACCTAGGATGTTCCTATGCGACTGCAGCCTAAAAGTGTGGCACACTTAATGAGAAAACTTAGTTGTCACATTTTCTTAGAGATCATCTATCTGATAACGGATGGTTTTGTCCTAAGTTCCTGGGTTGCATGGTTCATTACTCCGAGAAGTATGCTAGTTCATCATACGCACAAGTAGCTGAAGTAAGTTAAAACTGCATTTTACGTTCACCTTCTGCATAGTGGTGAAGTGTTTGTGACGATATACGTGCCATAGCTTACAGTTTCCAGCCAATGAAAAATGAGCCGCTAGTCCCTAGTGGTTTTGGTTGTTGAGGCTACAATCCAGCAGCAAGTAATGTGTGTCAGAATGTCATATTCACATCATCATAACAGAAGCAGCGTTAACAGCAGATGCCTTTCCGACCAGGGCACATTGAGTAGACTATAAGATCACATAATTTACATCCCATGCATAAGTTTATATTTGCACAATCCGCAGCTTTGTCGTTGCATGAATTCGCTAGGTTCTTCGAAGCTCAAATGAAAATTCAGGCTTGAAAGTTTATCGAATGTGTGGCCCTAATATTATCGTATCGTTTAAACAATTCGTTTAAACAGTGAGATAGTCAATAAGAACTAATCCTCAGTCTACGGTGACTAGAGTAATTTGCTGTAATACTTCTGTCTTAAGGGTGTCGTGTTGGCTTCACCTTACTGAAATTCGTCACAGTACATTCTCAATCGAGAGTTTATCACACAGGCCAACGGGAATTCAACTGTACTTATTACATATGGTCAGTCACATTCTACCTCCTGTGAAACCCAGCACCAATAGCCGCCACGGGCTCGAAGCCTCGATTACCTACTCAGTCGACCGATTATCGCATGAGTTTCCCCTTAGCCAGCTCTGGTCTAGCTAGTGATAAACAACGAGTCCGGCCGTTACATTTCATAAGCAGTTTATCGGACTTACAATTTGTATGAACTCGAGCATACATGAAGCACTGCGTCATAAACACTGTGACGCTAATAGAACTAAAGGTAGTATATAGAAACATTGGGAAATGCTTCCTACGGTTCGCTGAGACATTATTAATTGAGCACATGTGTTCACGAATAATCCGTGTTGATTATACTGCTATCCAAACAAGTTAGCGACTGGAGACAAGTCCCATTAGTGGGAATACCGAGTGGAGTTAACAGGTCGGTTACTGTGCCTCCTCTCAAGACGATCTAACGATCTGAATAATACTCAAAAGCGAATGTGATTAAGAGTCTGCATATAATTCACCCGTCCCTAACATGAAATTAGTATCATACTGGTCAACATGGTTGTTTCACGAAAGCGTGGCCGAAGTTCTATTGTCAGTCGCGGCAAGGATCTGCACTACTGACGGGCCCTAACAAAAACGAAACTCAGGTCTAGTCTAGATGCTAACCGTAAGGTCTATGGAACCGTAACATCTGTAATCAATATTGAGGAATGTTCAATTTACATAAATAAAAACCTCGATTGATCATCACAGAACAATACCATATCAACGATAGCTCTATGCAACCGGTTCACATCAGTTCTATAAATTCTCATCAACAAGCATCGCAACTTTCTACTGAGTGACCGAGAAATCGCTGAGCGTTGATGAATGGAACATTAGGTTAAGGTTAGTACCAAATTCTATTTTTGGTCACACGGCTTTTCTGAGAGATGTGGTTTCACTGTTACTGTCAAAAGCGCATGATTTACAGGTGGTCCGACGGTCCCCAACCTGTTCTCAAAAGTTCATTAGGGCTTCAAAACGACACGGTGTTTCCGAGCACGATGACTATTAGTAGCTATGAGAACGTCGGACGGAACAATAGCCATATCGATTGTACGACAGAAAAAATGTCACGATGAACAAAGTTTTAATTGGCACAAAGCAATCTAGGTATTTTGGAAAAATACTACCCTTTTATAGAAAAACAACGGTTTTTGCACTATTGTCTTTCAGTGGGCCACAACCACAAGTAGTTGCCGTGCTCTACAAATTTAATTCAAACAACCCGGCTGCTCAGATAAGACGCACATACAAACGGAACATTTTGAACAATGTAACCGTTGATCAATACTCCGAATGCCTGACGGTGAGTGGACTACGATCTACTCGCAACTGTATATGCGTAGATGTTGACTGACTGTGCGTTGTTCAATGGAAACACTGCGTCACTCCAGACTGGTCACACATTCACGTTTTCCATATGGCTGTTCATTCTGCGGTCTTAATAAAAAATTTCTGTGAAGTGTGCTTCTACATCCAACGCCGACCTTTCATTGGGGTCTTTTGGCATTGCTCCGACTGTATCAGCAATTTGTGACTTATGACGTTTATTGTTCGACAGCAGTCTATGTGTCAACTACCTCAAGTCTTAGGTATGTGCTAGGACCATGATTTTAGGTTTACAACTCTCCAAGCTTTGTGGTTATGGAACATTTTGTACCGCACAACAATCCTCTCTCTAAACATGAGTTGTACCACGCCATAAAACCCCGAATCTTATTTCGTACGTCACTTCCTTCAGTGAGCATTAAAAATCAATCATTTCCCAACTTTTAGGCTATCTAGGACAGTCTTTGTGTTACCTAACCGCAAAATTCGGTTATGCTAGTAGGTATGTCGCAGACTGGTTGCTAGATGCACCAGTCTCCATGTTGGGCTAGCACCTTGAAAAAATATCTCCAGTAGGTAACAGAGATCAAAGTAAGCGCGTAGTTTGTTACGCCCCCAGTAACATTACTTAACAAACCTGTTTCAGGCTAACCATAGAAGTAACCCACCTTAAACAAGTATTGGTTGCCATCATGTGCTTTTAGATCGGCTGCGACTGGTTGCCCGGGTCCTCCCAGAAGTACCTTTAGCGTCGTTGGTTCCATCGCTTGTTTAGAGATTTACCCCAAGCAAATGTACAATTCTCCCATAAAGCCTCTCTGTTGCTGGTCATTTCCGGTCAACAATAAAATTACTTTGAATTCGGAACACAGTTGTTTACCCCAAGGTATACCAAATGTTTTCCTTAGCAGTTGTACTTCCCTTCGCTCATAGACTGAAATCAACCAGCCATTTATGGAGGTTGGCCTGTGAACGAACAAACATCTACCACAGTCCCAGCTGTCCACCACTTCGTTGTTGGTCACCGGGACCAGCTGCTTGCAAAAACCCTTTCTCAACCCCTTCTGAGGCTGCGGTAGATGATTGCCCGTTGGCAGGCCAACCACAAGAAATGGCTGACAGATCTCAGCCTATGAGCGGAAGGAAGCGAAACAGCTAAGGAAACTAATTCGCACACCTTCCTGTAACCCGGGCGACCGCGGCCCCGTTCTCTAGAGAACAAGGGTTTAGACCTCAACCTACCACTTATTCACGGGTCGTGGATTCGATTCTCTGGCGCACGTGGTGGTGATTCTACCCAACTAGGACGAAACGACCGTCCACCATTTCACTCGTGGTCAATGAGATCAGCTGATTGTATGCACCGAGGGGGTTTTTTAAAGCTAGTTTCCGTAATCAGGCTTTTGAGGTAACTCTTCAGTGAATTCCGATAAATAACTCCTCCTTTTCAACGAATTGCTCATGGCTCTTAGAAATAATACGAGTTCATCAATTAGGTACTTCTAACATGTGTTTAGTCTGTTCATTACAACAATAAGATTTTTTGTGTATTCGAGTCTTTGCAGTCGCGTCCGACCCTCCAATCTTTCATTCTCCTGTACCACCTAGTGATCCGTCACGAGGCTGGGTTCTAACTTAGAATCATATATCTCCAAATCTTGTATGAGTACAGGGGCCGAAGAAAACACATCAGCACTATGTGAGTTTGTCTTGGTAGTGTGCCTTGCAGTTGGCCTGTTGCTCCTACTCAGCTTCATTAAAAAACTATCCGAAACAACTGGGATGGCGTTAGACGTTCACCATCGGATGTATGTAACAGACGCATCTCTGATTGCATGACTGATACCAGTTATGCAATTATTAGCCCAACTCATGACTACACTTGTCCATACAAACGTTAAATGGGCATCCTGAACATAACTGATGAACTGGATACTAATGCCGTCCGCAAAAAAAGAGCTTTCGGAACCTCATTATCCACGATTTATTATCAGTACTCTGTAGAGGATACCAAAAGTGATATTCTTGCTAACGGAACTGGTTTATTTGCGTTGTAAACAGCATGATAATCAAACACAATAAAAACCTAACTGGTTATGTTTTCGTCCGTACTACTTCTTTGGAAAGTTCCGCAGGGAATGACAAACAAAAGATTGTGAACCGAAGATAATGTAACGTTGCACTCTAGTGTCAGTTTACTTTCAGTGTTTGGAACAATTTTTTTTTACGTATCTCAATCTGTATGCATCTGGGGTTAGACCAGATTATCGAATTCCAGGCCAGTGTTCCAACCGATCGATGACCAACTATATCTTGCAACTCTCATAATGAATTGTGACGTTTTAGCGAACACTGAGAGTAAGAAATTATTTTGGTCCACGGTCTTTGACGTTTTCGTGAAACTCATATCTGTGGTTAAACAATTGTACATTTGGGACAGATGTTTAACTGTGTCATATTCAGAAGCAAACATTCTACTGAAATAGGAAAAATCAATAACGTTAACTATACTCAAATTTTGTCAAAGTAAGTGAATGAAGGCTGTATTTTGGAATGTAAATGAATTATGTTCTTCAAAGTTTCATTTAATCCTAAATTAAATTACCTCACTTTAAAAGTGAACTTACCTTGATCGTTCTTCCAGTTTTCCCACAAGCGAACTAATTTCATCCACAGTATGTTTCAAATCAGTGAGCTCGTTCTGACGGTTATTTGAAACAGGAAATTGAGATATCGTATCACAGTACATCTTTTGAAAAAAACTGAAGTCAGGTAAAGTCCAAACAAACTGTTTGATAAATTTTACTGGCTTTATTGTGCATGAACATGGAGCACTTTAGTGAGAAATTAGGTCGAAGTTTAAACAAGATATTGCTGTCAGGACCTGTATGTTACAAAGACTATTAAGCGATCAACTTTCACTGTTGGTTGTGGGAATATTTCGATGTAGGTAAGTTTTGATATCATCACGAATGCACGAAAAGGTGTCATCTATTTACAAAGAAAAACAATACACCCGTCATTGTTACCGTTTCATTCACAGCGTGTTTTTCATGACAACTATTGGATCAGCACTGATTTCTCTTCCAGCTGGTTGCATAACTGCCTTTGTTAGTGCGTAGTCGGTGAAAAGTTCACATAACGAGCGAGTGACTTGTTATTTCAGACTACAAGGTTACAACGTGGAACATACCGTTTTGAAAACTTCTCTCCGACTACGCATACAAACTGTAAGACGAACCACATCATCTATCTGGTCATGTGTTTATACCACTCCAGGGTCTTTACCGTCAATTAGTAAAATGCCACATATGCAAACATCTCTATGTATTAGTAAACTGTTAAGTCTACCCATGTAACACAATGTGACATTTTCGTGGCAGTTCAGTAAAACTTAACAGTTAAAGCATGTGTTATGGGTGATGTCCAGGTGCGCCACAAAGCATCCACTATATCACTCACGTTATCTATGTCCCGTCCCAACATGCCTCAACAACTCGAGTATTCCTACCAACAATGTTTGTGTCAAACCCACAACCATCCATATACATTCCATCTCATTATCATACAGACATCAGTTATTTTGAAATCCGTCGCTTATTCGTGAGGGATAAAAACTATCATTTTTCATGTTCTTGTGAGCACTGGCTTGAAACATATGTAATTTTCTGATGACTGGAAAATACTTGAATTGTTGCAGTAAACGAGAATTTTCCTGTACCAAAAGATTAATTCTGAGTGGATTTGGAAATTGACAGCAGTCTCACTGTACACAATATGGTCTGCTGTTCAAATGAAACCGGAGAGCTCCAAAAAAACCAGGAGCAAGATTTCATTTTCAGTGTATCACCTCCAAACTAAACATCATAACGGTCTTTGTCGACGCACTTACAAAGGTGTATATTTTAAACTCTACGAACTTGTGGACTATGCTCCCCAGAATTTAATCATGTTTACGGCTCGAAAACGAACTTTCCGCCCAATTTTTGTTGGAAAATCGCAATACAAACTTGTCAATCTGAATAAATAAACACACAGTTCTAGCCCACGCACCAATTCGCCCAATATTAAGCACCATCTCATTTCTCCATTGAATATATACTGAAATTTGGTTAAAACGAATTAAAGGCAAACTAGTTCCCCCATTGAAATAAATACTTGTGAAGTACATTTACAACTCTGTGTATTTATTCGAAAATTCACCTATACAGCATTTGTTATATTCCTTGTGGCAATTGTTATATTCTACAGTAAAGTTAGACGCACTAGATGTTTACAATGTGTTATTAAAAGTGCATAGCTTGAAGGGAGGAACACAGCGAGGAATTTTGTTGCAGAAGTGCTGGAAGGCATAACAGTGTGAAACACAATGTGAAGAGAATCGTGACATAGACGTAGCGGTCAGGCATGAAGCACATATACACTTTTCCAAATTTGTCCTGACAGTCATGGTGACTGGAAGTACGGACTACCTCCACAAATGCGTGTGATAAGTCTTCGACAGAAGCCAACTATTGAAGACGTTGTTAGGCCATATTCAAACGAGATGTTTAATACTGGACACACGCTAAAACTTGAGAAAATGCATTTATCTCAAGCGATTCATCCGATGTTTTAGCAATAGCGAATGGTTTCGGACTAAGCATAAGAATTTGTTCGAGAGGTCAGGACAGGCAGTATAACGATCTGCATGTCGCGATAAGTTAGATCCGAACGCTTAAACAGTATATGCAGAAGTGGCTCAGTTTGGCAAACCTTTCGCAACACACTCTGTGACCATTTGCTCTATTCACCTATTCGGAAATCTTTTTATAGAGATCGGTTGCCAATCTTGAATAGTCAACTGACAATGAGGGCAGGTTAATGCCTTAAACATGGAAGGAAAATTCTTTAATTGACATGGCCTGAGAAACTGGGGTAGCCAACCAAACCTTGTGTTAGTTTTTTCCATCGTCGTCAAAGTGTAGTTATGGGACAGGGTGAGACCTTCTGAAATCATCATTCCCAAGCCGCGCTGGTGGACGCTAGCAGTTGACCTTTTACCTCTGAAAAAGTATTCAGTGTATAACAGTTGACCAATGTATATCAGCTTGCAATTTGACGAATTAAATGAATGTACTGCGTTTCAAAGAGTAAAATAGTTCAGGTCTCTCAAAAGCACTATTTTTCAGCAACGCAATGAACTACTTGACACAGTCTTATGTATTTAGCCTACAACGATACTGGGAAACTTACTGGCCATGAGAAGTGACGGTCTGGAATGGGTCCGTGAGGTTCATCGTTAGTTGTAGAATGCCAGTTAGATAATGTATCAGGGGCCCCATACTAAAATACCGGTCTCTGAGATATTCGCTAAGCCGTCGAGGTAGACGCTCGTTAACATCACACTGGCAAAATTTCACACATAAAAGTGTGTAGTTCACTTTATTAAATGTTTTTCAGAAGTCCAAGAGAATAAGAACTGTTGCCTTATTCCCGTCAGTCGCCCGCTAGCTTCAAACTAGCAACTCAAGTACGAAAGTTACTTTGGAATCCAACGTACTTATCGGACAATAGTTTACAGTGTATAGTACAAGCCAGCACCAAGCGTAAAGCAGATCGGCTACAGTTGGCAGATTCTTTCGACAGATTCTTGTGATAGCTTCATTCAAAAACGGAGGATACAATGTGTGCCAGTCAGTCCTTTAGGAGCTCGCCTTTGTCTACGGAATGACTGAGCAACTCACCTAATGGCTTTGCCATCCTTCCTGCTCATTCTTTTAATACCACTAGGGAAGTCATATCGTAGCCAGGTAACATTCTATTAAGGTCATTTCTATTTTTCGTGACTTTACACCTAAAGTGATATTTACAACCCTGCGAGCCCTGGTAGAAATTGTTCACCTTCTTTAGCTGTTGGCAACTCTGATACGAAAACATCACATGGCCACAGATTAATGGGGCTAAACAACCTGGGTAATTCAACTGCACGATAGCAAACGGATGTCTTGCGGAACAGATACAACAATATACACTGGTTTTGGGCTAATGGTGATACTTGTTAGTAATAACAAGTAACAACTTTCGCTGCAAATGTCGCTTATCTGTTTGCACTGCCACTGCTGGTTGGTTGAATTCGTTTACTCACTTCAGTCACAGATCTGGAACCTTCAAGATGTCAGCGCATTGCCACATTTGTCCTCTTTCTGCTCTGGTACACTTGTTAAAGAGAACCAGTTTCTTGAACGAAGAGTCCCTGTCACGACTGTGTAGGCAATGGATTGCTTACTGTCTTTACGATGCAACATAGCAGTGAAGTGAACAGAGTGGTTTTGGGGAGAAGTTCATTTAGTCGGGTCTATTTCCAACACAGTTTGCATGGGGAAAATTTACGAAGAAACAATTTCAACCTCATGAGGTTATTAAGTTTTTGCACTGATATTTCTACGTCTGTTATAAGCAAGGTTGTGGAAACCCATCCAAGTTTTGCTGAATCCTTCAAAGGATTATCACCGCATACCATGGTATGCCATATCAAGTTTGAAAACTTACACAGATAAACTTCGCAATACCAAAGTCAGAACTCCTTGTTTCCTAAAGAGCATGATTTCCTCCCTCCCCCCTTGAATTGAAATTGAAAATAACGCCTGAAGGTCATAGCAAATTCAGTTTGATCACACGCAGGATTTTTTACTCACCTCTACTGATGAGATAGGCTGGCTTCATGCACAATTGGCAGACGCTTTTACCCAGGTTTTATCAGCATCCATTCGCCAGCGTAATCTGGTTATGAGGAAACTGAGGGAAATGCGATACTTAGTGTTTCTAAATTTTAAAAAAAGGTATGCTGCTGTTATTATGAGCAACGACGGCACCACCCTCATTGGTCACGGACGATGGCAAACGAAGAGTTAAGGTCAATAACTTCCAGACTGAACAAGGTCATGTTATTGTTGAAGTGTTTCAGTATAAGCCGAAAATTTGTCCAAAATAGATATCTGATGGTTAGGTGGTGAGACGTGAAAAATGCACCTTTCAGCCTGAGGAGAAAATACAAAAATCTCCTGTCATGTCCGCAAGCGGGGCAGTAAATCGTATGATTGTAAAAGTGCAGGTAAGTCTTATTCACATCATAAAGACAGAAATTAAGTAGAACGAAACTGGAATCAACAAAGACATCTATTTCCAACATCGCATTCTGTGAGGTGTATCAAATTTTTGAACTGCAATCGTGGGAATCCAACCCAACCCAATTCCCCTAAATATTCACCCCTCTGCATTTAACCTCCCTTGTTTCTGGACGTTAATTGGACCTTGACCTAGACGATTTTGTTTTGTCACGTCAATTTGATGGTTGTGCGAATAGCCAGTTGTCGGTCATTGCACTTTACTTGAGTGGTGCGTGCACCCCCTTTTTCGGAGCTCGACTCATCCTCATTGTTTTGAACCTGTTGACTGCTCGGAAGAGCTCTTTTGGGTATGAATGCCTTATTATGTGACTATAGTTCATATTTAGCCCGTTCAGCATCAAATTATAACCTATTCCCTGGAAACGATCTGTCGATCAAAACTGTTGAGGTTGTTCTAAATATTCACTTTGATAAATTGTTCAATAGTACCGTGACATTAAAATCCAGTCTTGTTTTGAATATTTGGGATCATTGGTTTATCGCTACGCGTTGCTCAACGTTTTCGTGGAAGATCATACATGAGGCTCCAAAGCCTTTTGTATAAAAACCTTGTTATTAAACATGCCATACAGGTCTTGGATAGGTGAATTGTTTTGTTTAACTGCTGCCGCCCTGAAACTGCACATAAAATCTATACAAGAGGGTTGTATTTACATTCATCACTTTTTGCACCTGTCCCGCACACGTTTTCAAAAATTCTTATTTTGAACTAGTAAGGCTGTTAACTGAACCCTACCATGCCTACATCAATTCGACAGACAAAATAGATACCAGTTTGCGGAGGGTACGATTTTGAACTTCAATCGACCTTTATCGCCACTGTGTAACTAAATACACTGGTCCTTTGATAGAAATCAAGGAACATCAGCATACGTGGCCTCACATTAGGAATAACACGGTAAACATCAGTGGAGTCTGACTTTGCATGCAATGGATATTGGGCATCAAACGATCGATAACTGGTTATGTTAATCAAACAGTTTCGTCATGTCACACTAAGCCATTTTAATTGCGTGCATTAACCAAGATCAGATCGATCGTCATCCGCTTACACCATTCCGTTTTGGGTGGCCATAAAAGGTTCTTAAAAAGTTTGTGGCTTTCATCACAACATTCAGAACAAGCATACGAACACTCACACCGACAACAAATTCGGTAGAGCGGTGCATAAATGTGCAGAATCTAGCTTGGCAGTGACTAGCGTGATCGAAGTTCATGGTTTTCATACGATCGACCAATCAACCTCCTTACTTTTAAACACGATGGAACGTAATCACATATGTTATTTCGAAATATCAAAAACACCTGTTTCTCAGTATCTGCATTCCGTAAAGTATTCTCATTCGAATATGAACACACTTATGACTGTCCTATGTTAAGCACGCAGAACGTTGTAATGGCTGCTTGTAAACATACCGCCATTGATGAGAACTCGAACCAAAGTGCGATAACAAGGTCATCTTCCGAATAACCACCTGAGACCCGCCATTTCGATGAGGCAACAGGCAAACGTTATAACCAGGTTTCGCAAAACAACAAGGCGGTATATATAATTCACCCCAGATAGGACACCTGACAAGTAAGGTGAGAAATCCGGACACGACTAATATTCCCAGCTACGAATAACGTAGATCTTTCATATTCAAGGCAGACCCCAAAAGGTAATTTGAACAGTTGTCTCTTGATTCTGAAAATCCACCTTTGAGTTAAAAATATTCTATCTGTTGTATGCGATTGAGTCACATTAGCGTACACGGATGTACGGAGAAGTACGAACATGTACCATTTAAATCACTGCTTAATTGTTTTTCAGCGTATCTGATTGAGACAATAAAATCCAACAATCTGTGAACCTGCTTGCTCTGAATTGAAAAACAACAGACTCTAAAAATTCGGATATCAAAGGTCGCAAGGTGAGATTGCAAAATCCAGACCACATTCCCACAAGAAGATAAGTACTATCCTGTGTGCATGCAGGATAGATTGCTGTGTGCATCTACCTGGAGCTTACTGCTCATTGTTCTTCCGATTCTCAGATTTAAGGGAGAAGGCGTACGAACTGTGTAAGCATTAGAATCCATTTATTGAACACTGAATTACTCGCATGAATGACAGACACAAGACCAGTGAACTTTCCCATATTTGAGGAGCTGAGTAATAAATTGTGTAGCCATCCGTTCTAATGAACATATCATCGCAGGATATTATATGACTCACTCAACGAGGTTGAAACATAGGATTACAGTACTCTTTGGAGCAAAATATATACCGTTTCGTATACCGCAAAATTAAGTGGTTTTTATTTGTTATATAAAGGTTTTCTATAGGAAACAAATGAGAAGTGTCAACAAAACGAGTGTGTACAATGTATTCGGCGAAAGTTCTTAACATTTTTACAAGAGCGTACTCTAGTAAACTATATCTGTATACTGGAAAATCGCAGTGGTCGTGGAATAAACCAGTGAAAGAATATGCAAATATCAGTTCAGTCAGTGTGTATTATCACGGAAATAAAATCCTGATGATCAGATTACATTCTTTCTTATCGAGGGTAGGATCATCCTTTGTATGACAGAGGCCTATGCGAAGCGTAATGGCCACCTTTTGCTCGTTGCACAGATTGTCCAATCTGATTCACTATAAGTAATGAAGCTGGTTGTCAGTTTCGTGCTGAAAGCTTGACTTAACACTTTGATCCACCAAGTATTTAACTTATTTCGGATCAAATCCCAATTATTAAATTTGGTGTGGATATCTTATATCCATGAAAAGCTGATATTCTAGCTTTAAATTTTCTACAGTAGGCAGTTTATATGCATGCATGCAGGAACGGGGACAAAACTGCCGATGTATGTGTGTTGTTGAAGAAAACGGACCTCGATACTTTGTTGTGGTTGTCGGAAAAACCACCATATGAAGGATCTCCAAGCCTCAAGAGTGAGCAAACAACTTGAGTTGACCAGTCATTTTTAGTTGCTGTGGTAGTGAACTTTAACTGAACCCATACGTGCACTCATTCGCACTGCTGGATTGGGTGTATAACGTTATCCTTTGATTAATCTGGCTTTGCAGTATGTGGTTATAAAGATGTAGCGAGCTGTAACCGGATACAACGTGATGCTGGCTTGTAACTGAGCTATGAATTGCCCCTCACCCCGCTTATGCGGACGAACGCAGTCCATTCCGGATTGCCAAATTTGTACTGGCTACGGCCACATGGGCTCGAAAGTGAGTAACTAAAGATTCTTGATGCTCACATTCAAACTGTCACTTCCGAACGGTTTTATCATTGTTTTCACTCATCAGGCAGAGATCGGTGATCGAACCAGCAACCTTTCGCGTTACGAGCTAAAGCTATCAACCGTTCGGCTACCTGTTCAGTGAGCATCAGTTGTGACGGAGAACTTCGAGTGTACTTGAGCTGTAACTTGTTTCTCATCACGGTCGTAACGTTGGTTTCTATTTGTTTGCAATTCGTTGAGAGGTAACAAATTCACTTGTGCATTATACAAAGTTAAGAGAAAAATACCTGGACTGATTAAAATTAGAACGTGTTATCGTCGAGCCGAATTTTGCACTGTCATTCTGATGGCAAAATCTGAAAGCATCTAACACAGTCCGGAAATTTGACGGACAACGTCCATTCATCATTAGGGAAATGCATAATCCAAACAGGATTAAAGTAGACATACAATGCAAACTTTTCGGAACAACCTGTCAAATATCCTACAGTTTGGTGGGGCACCTACCATTAGATGCCAAAATCCCCGATAATTACGTGTGTACCAAAACTCATTTGAGTGCCTCAAGTACCTAACCATTCTTGGGTTCCCTTATGACATCCTTTCTATCAGTCATTTCGCCCCCTCACAACAACAAAAAATTAGCTACAAAGCTATCTGCGACTGCAGTGTACAAAATGTTTTTCCCAGTAAAATCACATGGTTTTCGTATTCTCTTTCTGTTCGGCTTCTTCGATGAAACTAAATGTCACCATATGTCCCAATAGATTAAAAGTTAGCTCAGAACAAAATGTAAGTTACCGCGAGTCGCGCACTGAGCTTCCAACCGGGAAAAATCAAAACAAAAATCTGGACGGCATTAAGGAATCCCAATTTATTGGAAAAACCACCTTTCTATAGAACAACAGTGCGTAAGACGGTTATTAAACGACAGGCATCTCCACGTGTTCACTGACCAGTTTGTTGCCGTGTTATTCCATGACCTCGCATCTAGCAACTCGGCTGTTTAAAACAGATACGCATTCAACAGCAGCTAATCTCCGTCTGTGATTAGTTGGCGCCAGTCTGACCAAAATTTCGATAAGTTAATACAAACTCTACCAATTGGAAAAATGAATTTATCCGAATGATTTTAATTGGTAGAGAGCCGATATAGCAGTTTTCAACTAAGGACTGCCAACCATATTCGTAATCGTTTCTATTCTTCAGCTAATGAAAGATAAATCCTGTTGTATGTAACCAGCATACACATAAAAGATCAGCCTGGTGCCGGACCGCTTCTGAAATGAGAACCAGAAGGTATGTAGAGATAGCTGAAATGGCCTAAATTTTTGTTTAAGTCAAAGTTTACATTGGCCGTAAACCTGTAGGTTAATGTTACTAGTTAATCCAAATTAGAACGACTATTTTTGTCTAATAGCGTTTGCCTCCAAAGATATTGCAATTCCAGCACCAATAAAACAGTTTTATGGTTTCCAACGTTCAGAAGTTTGGTCATCCCATCCCATAGGTTGACGTTTATCTGTGCACTGATAACGCGCTGTTTTATCTCATTGAGAAAACTTACCGATAAAAAAGTGGTGCTCCGCTGAAATTTCTACCAGGATCAATGCTTATGAGATTAATTGAAAATTCAAGGATTACACAAAGCTCATATACTGGTTGTGTGGTTGAATCAGTGTTGGACGGTTGAGAAGGAAGATAAATCTAAGAGATTATTTCAACTTCAGAAGGTCAGCAATGGAAAGATTCCAGAGAAGAAAATTGAAAGACAGTGAACTGAATGGAAACCCAACCACTCCTTCTCAGGCAGAAAACAACCACGTAGTACAACACTTGACTTTTTCAACAATCAGCTAGGTAGTATCTGCACTCTACCGCAATGCTTATGAAAATCAAGGTAGGTGAGTATTCGGTTTACTGTCCCGATTATATGCGTCAAATCTCTGGCTAAATTCAACCACACTTGAAGCAGTTCCGACAGACTGTGGTAAGTTGCTCCAGATCAATGACACCTGGAGACCAAAAGGTACTTTGTTAACAAAATTGACGGGTGTAAAGTTGAGAGCATCCAATTTCGAGTGTTATTTAGATGAATTATGTGGGTGGCATGTTATAAGCGTTCGACGGTAATGTAGGTCTGACTGATATCTTGGTCAAGGTTATTTCCACCCACCGGAAATTTGCGGCTCACATTGAAGACCACTTAAAATTTATAACTGCACTCAAACACTGTGATGCTGATGATCCATTTCAACAGGAGATGCGCAACAGAAGTGTTTTGAAAGGTAAGCTGAATTACTTCAATAATTTGTGCTACTGACGCAGGAAAAGATATCATATCAACTGCATAACAAGTAGGGTTATAAAAATATGTATGGAAGTTAATATTCTTGAAGAATTGAGACAAATTATTTGCATAAAACGGCTGACTACAGAGACCTATATAATATTACAATGAGACGAACATGTAGAAAAGGAGGCCATTTACACCGGTTTAACTTTCATCGATGCCAAACTAGCTAGAACTATCATCAGAGGGTTCTCAGCTGTTGTTAACAGGAAGTCCAAAAGGTTATTTGGCCTCCTTTTGCACATATTCCATCACTTGTTCCTGTAGAAGCAGTACTATGAACTGTACGACCAGATACGCATCTGGACGCGCCTGTGGCAACACGTAGCCGGAGTCACTAGTAGAACAACGAAGTCAACCAATGGCGCCACATTACCATGCCTGGCGAATATGCATAACTCCGTTAATGCGACTGTTGCGTTTTGTTCAAATTAGCCGAGCAGAACCCGAACATATTCCAGTGGACTCAACAGCAAAGTTCTAGCCACAGCCGAAGTCCCCGAAGTTAGCGTGTGTGGTATACCTTTGGGAGGCAAAACGACACTTCGTTTAGGTCTTGCATCCGTTTTCTTCTATCCGCACTTTATTTACGGAGCAAGACAAGTTACCCAAGTAAAGTTCTGGTTGCTACTAAACATTGAGATTTCCAACACCGTCAAAGCACCTTTTTTAATTTTTGCCACTAGGTATTTCCTCCTAAAATTGTTACCTAAATGTGACGTATTTAGCCCAGTGGTGATAACGTGTACTACACATTTCTTCATTCCGCCGGAAAATCTAGTGCGAATTTATTAATCGCTAACCGGTATGATCAGCTGGTGTTTGCTTTATGCCAAACCTCCCCCGAAAATAGTAGCGCAACGGTACACGAAGCACAGTTATTCGGCAAATCAGTACACACTTTTACGGGCACATTTGCGAGCAGAAAAACCTTTGTTCCGGCACTAGATGTTTCACCTTCTCGGAACAGGGGTCCGATTTGACAAAACAATTATGCGTCCAACTAAGCATCACCAAAGGTTGGCCAAGTAATTGATGCCCTGAATAAATTAGAGTAAGACAATGCGCAAAAGTAAATTGCATGTACTTCCAGGCAACGGGTCACTAATTCTGACCACATGTCACCATCTTCATCACACGTAACAATGCATTCGTAATGCTCAACTATCAAACAACCATGAGGACAAAACATGTTGTGTATGAGAAGAAGAAGAAGAAGGAGGAACGGAAGATGATCTAATTTCTAAATGCAGAATGTACTGCAAAACGATGAAGACAAATTTTTATCGTATGACGAGAAATCGTTCAGCCGCTTTGTTCAGGGTAACAAAACAATAAAGTTACTCAATCTCATAGTCTCATCGCACAATATGCACTTGAATGAATGGGTGAATAGATTTATACATCACCCTCTGATACTAACAATAAGAGAACACAAAAGTTTCCACAGTTTTATAAACGGTTCGGATCAGGTTTAGCAACCCACCAGCTTAACTAAGCTAACCACTTATATTTTGTTAGTCCCATTTTCAAAAAGAATGATTCGGAGCAGTGTGCTTCTTTAGATTGTGTGTGGTACTTCATTTGACGTAAGATGTAGTTATATATGCTTCGAAGAGCTATTGTAGAAAGGCAACAATATCATATAACCAAACAAAACATTTTTTATTGAATTCACACTTTATCACCTAGAATTACTTTCTGTTAAAGTAACGCTAAACAAAGTATTTTCCCAAGGAATAATACTGCAGATTTACTAAAATACTTCATCCCAAAACGACCTCATGAAGATGATCATAGCAGACCCACGCTAAAGGTGCTTCGGATGCTTAAGTCTAGATATCAGCCATCTGGCTTTTTTTCAGCTAACAAATCGACTGAGAAGAATGAGCGAAACGACCACTTAATCCACAGGAAGTGTTAGATGGATAGTTAGTTAACTTTCAGAATTTTCTGCAAATGTGACGAGAAGAAACAAAGTGTTGGCCATCAACGCCTTAAGTTGAGATCAACTATTCCGATACCCTCCTACGCACATTTGATCCACTATTTCACAGTAAACCCTCTTCACCTCATAATTGCGCATCCTCAGTTCTTAATCGCAAAGTTCTTCTCATGCTGTAACAAAAAAGCCCGTGTGATAAATTGCGGTTTAATTCAACCAGTTAGCTCCAATAAGTATTTGGAAGTAGATAGGTTTTTTCACGTTTTCGATACACAAGCCTTCAGTTTACCGCTACCCTTACGTTTCGCCGGCTACTTGTTGCAAATTAGCCCTTTTATATAGTTATTATAAATTATAGGTACGACGAATATCCGGTTCTGTGGCTGTACATGTTGAGCTACCAACGTCTTTTGTCACTTGAGGTGCACAAAATGCTAAGTGGAGCACAATGAAAGTAAATTTCATCCGGAATAGAGTAGAATTCAAGGTTTTGTAGAACAGAAACAAGGTTTACCCGTACGACATTTAGCCTCAGCAACAGTTTTTCAATCAACGTAGTGGTAATAGATCCACATAGATTAGCTACCGGAGCCGTATGTTTGTGGTTGTGTCCAAGACCACTATTTTACCTTCGACACCACCTGACTGGGTGGATAATTCCTATCAGCATCGATGACATTCCTAGGTGCTTTGCAACAGCCCAGTTTTCACAGCCGTTGACATGCACATTGTAATCAAACCGCTGGACCCTTCCAGGGTGATAAGTTAGGTGTTTAATAAAAGAAGTTTCTGTTATAGAAGTTAAACCGTAACGCTCGATTATAAACCTCATTATCACCATCACAGGCAGCAATACATCAGTGGTTCACAATGATGCTTAACTGCCACACAACCATGAAGAAAAAAGCACAGGACTAGGGAAGGAAAAAAGAAGGGGACGGAAAGTGACCTAATCATTGAAGATAGCTACATCTACATTCAAACATTCAGCATCATAGTGCCTACACCTTGCATACAAACAACTGGGCTGTAATTGAGAGTAAGGTGTCATCAGTGATATAGCTTCCTTACGGCTCTCATTGCCCCGCGTCATTAGGTGCATTCACTTTACAAACAACTCGGTCAAACAAAAATAACATTCAAGCCACTGAACTCAATTAACCGCCACCTAATCTAATATCTTAAGCCACAGACTCTGAGTCGCGAGGACCCCAGTCCGAGAGACGAACCCAGTCTACAGTGGCCAGCACCTTCGTGAACGACTTCATTTCTCTATGCCAGATCACCAACGGTCCACCTCACACCTTATACCAGTCGGTCATAGAGTCAACAAAGAGTACTCGATGTGGTAGACTACTAGCTGGCATCCTTAGTACATGACCTAACCATCTGTCTGTGCAAATGTAAGGAGTGAACAGGAGAACTCGTTTGACAATCACTATCAAATACCTGCTCCCTAACCTCCTCGTTGCCTACCCGCCGGTGCCACCCGATGTGAGCGATTGGTCAAAGAAATCGCCAGTTAAATACCTCAATAAGGTTCACCTCTCCCATCCCAAACGGCCAAGTTTCGCTGCTGTAAAGTAATACAGCCCTCACTGTCGTACTATGTCCGCGACTCTGAAGCTTCAGAGAGATACCTCTTCGTCGCCATAGATGCCACAGATTAGCAAACACCATCCTAGCCTTAGAGATACGCAATTCTTCTTCATTCCCTACATCTCCGCCACCGCTGATTCAACTTCCAAAGTATACAAGCCGGTCAACAACCTCCATGACTTCATCTTCTAATACCAAATCTACGTAATCACAGCAATCGTGCAGAAGCACTCTGTGTTTTGAGGCTGCAAAGCGCATTCCAAAGTACTTAGCAGAACGAGAAATAGAGTTTGGCGTTGTTTATGCTGCTTGCAAAGTGTGAAACAACATTTTGTCGTCAACAAAACCAAGATCAGTCAGTCTCCCACCAGGTGCGAGGTCCACACCGGCATCTTGTGAGTGCCGGAAACAATTCTCCATTAGCCTTGCAGGTTTAATGAGTTCTGTGATCTCGACCTGTCTCGGAAGTCCTAATCGCGGTGGGATATCGATTGGAGTTAACAGGCAGTAACTGTGTCTCCTCTCGAGACGATCGTGCAACCTGATCATTGCTCACAAGTGAAAGTGGTTGAGCGTTCAGATTTGATGATTCGGTCGTGCCTAATGTGAGGTCAATGGCGCAGTGGTTAACACGGTTGCCTCATGGATGGAATGTCCGGAGTTCAAATCCCGGCCGTGGCAAGGATATGCACTACTGCTGAGCTCTAATGAGAGCGAAACTCGAGTCTAGTGCTTCTTTTCGAAAGAGGCTGGCTGGAAAGTCTAGCTGAATGCAGACGCTGCGATCAAATGTGAGTGATGGTCAACTTGAGAATTATCCATTATTTGGTCTATGACGAAATTAAACCAAAATTGTGAAAGAGCGCATCATTGAAGTAGGTCGCCTCTGGTTTAGAAGCCGTCAAACAGATCACCGTAAACCCTAACCTGGGTTGAAGTATGGGAATAAAGCGCTAAAAGTACTTTCACGTACTTGGTCAGTACCCTTCTGCGTGTAAGCCATTCTAAAAGTGTAGGTCGATCATTCGAATTGAACGTACCTTTATATTGGAGAAATACGGCAATTGTTGACTCGTGATACACATGCCGCTGCTCTAGAGTTTGATGAAGATTAAGAATGTGGTCTATACATTCCTGCCGAGGGCGACACCCTGCCTGTTCTTTTCTAGTGTTTACCTCTCGAGCTGCAGTGAGTCGCCGAAGTATAATGGATGCCAGAACCCTATAAAAGACTAGGGTCAAACTAATCCCCGGTGGTTTTCTCAAGAACCCCTGATACCTTTCTGGAATACGAGAACTATTATCACGTGATTTCAGCACGAGGGGATGGTCTGTGTCGTCCACAAAAGTTGAAACAACCGAGTCCAGGCCTCTACTAATGCTTTCCGATCTTCCGTGGAAACTGCCGGCCCAAAATCATTTGGACCAGCAGCCCTATTACGTTTGAGGACCAAAATGTGGCTGCCAATCTCGGTTTAAGTGAGTGGTTCCAAATTTCTCGACCAAGGTCCAATATTGCAAGTTTCTGGAGGCAACACGTTAGAAGCAGGAGGCCAGCTAAATTGACCCTCAATGTGTTCCGCCCACCGCTGGAACCTTCTGGATTTGTCATAGATGAGTGTGCCATCCGTCTCGCTGATAGCTCCACTAACAGATGTTCGCCTGGGACCAGTGGCACAAATCAGCTTAAAGAGTTTTCCGGTGTTCCCTGAAACAAAAGCGGTATTCATTTCCTTAATCTTCTCCAATAATCAAGCCTCACAATCAGCCTTTAGGCTACGTTCCAGCTTCCTGCGGATATCTTTCCTAGACTTTTTGTGTAAGCTGCCAGAAGAAATGTTCCGTCTGACTTCTAAAAACTCCAGGGATTTCCCAGAGATTTAATGTTTGTTCAACCCATAAACCACCGTGCCGCATGCTACACTACCTGCTTCACGAATAGGTTGTGAGATGCGGAGTAAGAACTACTAAGACAGCTTTTCTAAGTTGGTTTGGTACTTATGCTATACCGATGGTATAGCCAGTTCCTCAGCAGTCCGTCGTTACTGTCGGTGTGGTGGTTGCCCAACAAAAGTAAAAACGAGGCAACAACGTACAAACGCACGATTTGAATCTAAATACGTGCTTCAGTAAGAACGACAGTCTTGAATGGAACCCCGCCACCTATAACTAAAGGCCACGTGGTCTATCTGAAACCAGGGCTGATTCGGAGAAGGCGGGAGCCAAGTATAGCAATGATGCGCATGATGTCTAAAACTAGTGCCGGCTAAAACTAACTTATGCTCAGCGCATATCTGCAACAGTAGCCGGCCATTAACTGAGTAATGTGATGCTATCCCATACTTGCCACCTAGACCTGATTCGGCCTCACCAAGTTGGCCGACCAGGACATTCGTATCACCGGCCAAAACGGCAATATCAGAGCCATGTGGCGACCAAAAACGAGCGGCCAGGCCCGAGTAAAATGCGTTTTGACAAAGACGCCACTACAGTCAGCAGGAGCATAAGTGAACATAATAAATAGACTTCTGTAAATCCTGTGTTTAGAGCTGGCCTCAACAGAACCCACCAAACGGACGGCACAAAGTCTACTGTTAACAGGAATCCAATCTACTAATGCGGCTGCGGCTTTCATACTGAGGACCATACCTACTCTAGCCTGACCCGTGGAGTCACCCGAAGTGCATAACTAGTACCGGGTAGACAATGCAGGTGTTCCAATTTCCATACGCTGACTACTGTCCTGGATCCTGGTTTCCGAGATACATCAGACAACGACATTCAACGATTCTAACGTTCGTGCGAGAGTGGCCTGCTAACCTATCTGCTTTAGGGTGCGAACCTTGAGAACATCTAGAGTAATTCACATTCTAGGTGTAAGCAAGGGACGAGGAAGGCCTGAGGCTGAATGTCAAGAGATGGAACTCACTGATTCAGTGTTACTACGATTAGCTATATCTGTTGTGGGACTTGCAAAGTGATCGCAGAAAACAGGGGTCGGGAGGAGCCTGGGAGCTAAGTTTGATAAGACAGTGGGGGAGGGGTCAGCAGTAGCGTATTTTCGCCCATACACTCTAGTGTATGTGGCAGATACAGCGACTCGGTTTATACTGCCAGACGGCCGATGCAGGATAA